>JAFIRS010002078.1:0-255347 GCA_018342105.1 Gonioctena quinquepunctata | reverse complement strand
TAGTTTGATGTTTTTTCCAATAACTCGAGTACTTTGGGCTTGATATCGTTGAAAAAAGGTGCATACTCTGTATACATATTCTCACTAGATACTCTGTAGCTGGAAATGCGACACTTGAATGCATTTTAATGAGGTGTACACCACCTCCCAAGTGAACACATGAATTCGTCCTGTGTGCGAGTGTTCTATTGTGAGAGTTGACTTGACAATATGGAAATGTCACATTACAACAATTACATGTATAGAGTGGTGCAGGTGGTGAGTCATCGCCATTGTTCAATTTAACTCGTTTCACTGAAGGACCTCCCTGGCAAGTTTCCCGTTGATGTCGACGAAGATTATCACTACGGGTGAAAGCTCTACCACAATCACACGAATACATTTCAACAACTTGTTTTCAATAGCTCACTGGAGGAGACACTGATTCGAAATACTCTTCTCCTGGAATATTTCAGTGAAATACCCCCACCATACAACAAGTCCGATGCGATGCGCAATCTGTATGGATTTTGAGGAGATTCTCTTGATATTCAACGCACTCATCAATACTCGCAGTTCACTCTTAGCTCTCTCACAGGACAAACGCCCTCCTCGCTTGGAGAGTACAAGGATTCATGAAGGTCAGGACTACACAGAATATGTATGCCTACACCACAACTTTAGTCAAGGTCAAACAAACATCGAGATCAAATCTTAAGGTTGCCGAAACAATCCCAACATCAAAACTCAAGGTCAAATCTCAAAGTCAAAACTTAATGTTATGAATCTCAAGGTCAAACTCAAGGTCAAAACTGAAGTCGAATCTCAAAGTCGACGAAACCCCATGTCAAAACTCAATGACAAATCTCAAAGTCAAATCTCAAGGTCAAACACACACACATTGCACACCTGCAACCATTCAAGGTCACACGTGACGTCATAGTGGTGGGGGGAGAGCCAGAACCGGCTTAAATCTCCTACTCTTACGATTATTGAAAACATTGAGAAAGATCTAAAATAGAAATCGAAACGTCGGTGATTTAAAAAAAGCAAGAAGTTTGTTTTATTTCCACCCGCTATCCACCCTGATGAATTTCAATAATGTTCTCGTCAGTTGAAATTATTAAATATTTGAAACTTCAAATCAAAATGTATCCATAGAAACGTAATAGAGCGAAAAGAGCATATGGAATCTGTTTTCAGTATACTGTTGTTCTGATTGGTTGGGTTCAATATCAGATGACCTCGAATCAACCAATTTCATTGGATTTCTACTTGAGCAGAAAATTTCTTAACGATTTGAAAAGTGAAATTCAATTATTATAATTACATCTGGCAAACATGGTTCGAATATGTTCGAAGTCTTGCTATGGATTGCCCACATTAAGCGGAATTATGCGCGCTCGCCTCATAACCAATTCAATCTATCCCTATTCATGCTCATCCTTTTTTTCAGGTAATTGGCCCTTCGGCTTCATCTGGTGTAACGTGTACGTCACGTGCGATGTCCTGGCTTGTTCGGCGTCCATAATGCACATGTGCTTCATTAGCCTCGGCCGATACCTCGGCATAAGGAACCCCCTCAAGACGAGGCACAGCACGACAACAAGGACGGTTGTTTTGAGGATAGCGCTCGTTTGGCTGTTATCGATGCTCGTGTCGAGCTCGATTACCGTATTAGGTGAGTTATTATATTGTCTGTGGATGATCATGATTCCAATGGAGATCGTGGGTTTGTGTCTAGTCTAACTATTTTCAATTTACACATTTATCAATTTCTGGTACCTATCTTTTGATTTACATGACGTGCTATTTGCTCTGTCATTACCCAAAACGAAAAACACTGTGGCTATCAGATAGCCCGGGCTTCCAGTAACATTTGAAAGAATTTCTGAGAGGAATTCTGAGGAATTGTAAGTGGCAGATTGAATATTGATGGCAATAGGGCGAAGGGGACAGATTGAATATTGATGACAATAGGGCGAAGGGGAATTCCAGTTTTGTGTAATTTGGGCAAACCGAATATTGTTGGAGATTGTGCGTTGTGTATATTGAGTTTGTTTTTTGTTACCTGATCTATAAGTTTTGACAAGAACCAACTATTTACTAATTTATTAACTTTCGCTAGGAAGATTTTTTTTGTGGGGTTGAATCTCTCTCTTTTATATGTGGTTTCGTCCATTAGCAAATTTTCTAAGTTTTTTTCTGTATTAAGATATTTACATATAATTACTTTTTTTTTTTTTGATAACTAACACTTACAATAACTTCTACAATTAAGGAAACCAAATTAAATAATTTGTAAGTGAATACACATATATAATACAGATATTTTCATATTGTGTAAAATAATGTGTTGTACTTCGAACCATAAGTTTTTGAATAAATATTTTAGTGCATACATTTTAATATTGTGTTGTCCCAAACTCCATATTTTTAATTTCAGTGTTTTAACCTGATGATGAAAAATACCATGTGAAACGTCGTTGAAAGAAATTATACGAATTGACTGAATCAGACCTTTATTCCAAGAAATTGAAGAAAAAAAAAATATATATATATATATATATATATATATATTTATATATATATATATATACATATACTGTGTCACACATAAAGTTCGCAACATATGGAAGCTTGAAAAATGAGTGGAAAACAGCCTCTTTCCTTTTGTCATGTGCTACTCTGAACCTGTCAAATTTGACATTTTTTTCGAAAATCCCCAAAACATCACTTTTTTTTTTTGGAAATTTCGGAAAATACCAGAAACAAAAGTTGCTCGGTTTTCAATTTCATATATTTGCTCCAAATTTGGACTCTCTACTGTCATTTCGACTTTTTTCCAATTTTTTTAATTTTTCGAATCTTTCGCTCTTCCGATTCGAACGAAACATGTTTCAAGTTTCATAATTTTGATGAATACGATCCTTTAATGTCAACTCTTCCCCAGAAAATACCCACATTGGCCTGTTACCAGAAAAAAAATAAATGCACCTCCAGAAACTCGTCTTTGTTGTTGCAAAGTTCATTTAGTTTTTTCATTTTATTGTGAAACTGATTTGGATTTCCAATGTATGGACGTTAATATGTCAGTAATAGAAAAAACGAATTTCTCTTTATTCTTACTACACGCGTATTTCTTTTTTTAAAAGATTTTTATCCAGTTTGATTATTTTTCTGACCAATAATTCAGTTACAAACGAACCCGAAATGTTATACTTTTCTCTATAAAAATGACAATGACCTACAGTTTCATAACTATTTAGAAGACTTCCGTTCTAGCGATTTGTACTGAACATGATATGAAATTTTGTGATTTTAAACAATACAAGACTAATGCAACATCTCGGGAAGAAAATAGTACAATTGATCGAATCGAAATAAAATTTTCCCTCAGTAGGCTTTTGAAACAAATTTTTAGTTTTGGTTAATGTCAAATTATTGCGTTTAATAAATCGAGTTGTTTTGTGAACAGATTTTCGTACATTTATAATTCACAAATGAGTTTTATGTACAATGTTATTCGCACAAGATAAAGTGGAAATCGTTCTTTTATGTGGTGAGAATGTGCCATATCGAGATGTTCCTTATATTTTCAATCACCGGCATCCAGGAAGAAATATCCACTTTAGTACCGTGGAAAGGATATTGGAAACATTCGAAGAAACTGGCTCTGTGGAAAATCGTTTCAAGAAACCACATAATCCGATGAGGTAAATAAAGAAAAACAACACAATGTTTGTTTGAGCGTTGTTGAAAATGGAAAACCAATATTAGGAGTATTAGTGAAAATACAGGGGTTGGCAGAGAAACTGTGAGAAGAATTTTGCACGAAAATAATTTCCATTCCTTTAAGCTCAAGTTCATACACAATCTTAAAGAAAGAGATTCCGATATTCGAGTAGGATTTTCATTTTGGTTCCAAGGTGAGAGAGAAAATGATATCACGTTTCCCTACAGGATTTTATGGACAGACGAGGCAATTTTCTCGTCGAACGGAACAGGTAGTTCCCAAAATTGACGATGGTGGTCCAACAATAATCCGAATTTTGTAATAGAATAACGTGACTAATATACATTCAAGACAAAGGTGTGGTGTGGTTTATTACATAATCAAATAATTGGACCATATTTTTTCAGACAAAATTTGAACACAGACATGTTCAGAAATTTCATTATGTATCATTTGTCTGAAGTTTGGGATAATCTGCCTGAAAGATTATTGGCCACCAAGATCACCGGACTTATCTCCAATGGACTTTTTTCTGTAGGGTTATAAGCACAGACCATTTGCAAACAAAGAACATTCAGAGAATACCTTTCGAGAGTGTTGTGCTAACATAAATCCCCTATTTATTAAAAATTCCACAAATTCTGTGAATGAAAGGACTATAGAACGAGAAAGACGGCATACTGAATGATGAATTCGGGTTCTTTATAAGATTATTGAGATAAATCGATGAATGTTACGATGTTTTGTTGTGAATTTGGTTATAGTTATTTTGGTTTAATGGTTGTTACACATCTAATGGTGAAAATAAAGAATATGAGATTTATGAAATTAATTCAAAAAATATTGCGAAAAATTATTATTTACTCGAAAATTACATCTTACAGTTTACATCCAACAGTCACACTGTTGGGTGTAAACTACATCAAAATATTTCGAACCCATCTGCCGCTAACGGGATACAAATGAAAAGAAGTCCGTTTTGTTCGATTACTGACATATTAACGTCCATACATTGAAAATCCGAATCAGTTTCACAATGAAATGAAAAAACTAGATGAACTTTGCAACAACAAAGACGAATTTCAGGAGGTGCATTTATTTTTATTTCTGGTAACAGGCCAATGTGGGTATTTTCTGGGCAAGATATGACATTGAAGTCTCGTATTCATCAAAATTATGAAATTTGAATCATGTTTCGTTCGAATCGGTAGAGCGAAAGATTCGAAAAATTAAAAACAAAAGGAAAAAGTCGAAGTGACAGTAGCGAATCCAAATTTGGAGCAAAGGTATAAAATTGGAAACTGAGCAACTTTTTATTTGGCATTCTTCGAAATTTAAAAAAAAAACATTTTTTGAGGATTTTTGAAAAAAATGTCGAATTTGACAGGTTTAGAGTAGCACTCATTTTTCAAGCACAAACTAACTGCGGAGTCAAATTTTCATTATATCTATTAATAAAAAGAACTTCCATATGTTGCGAACTTCATGTGTGACACTGTATATATATAAAAAAAAATCCGAACTCATGAAATTTTGGGTTCTGGGGGCCATGATCGACGAAGATATACCAAAATATTTATGTTATGGTGACGTTCTCAATAGGTAGTTTTTCTTAGCATAATAAAAATTGAACTTTGAAACTGAACAATACAATTTTAGACTAACTCTAACTTGAATCTAAAAATTGGTTTCCTCCACAAAAAAAATTACCAAGCCAAGTCTTCACCTGATAATAAACTCATTTGAAATGTAGGTAAGCTGCATCGTCCGATGGTGGGAGAATAGCTGATTTTTTTTAGCTTCGTTGTTTCTTTAACGAAGCATTTATAACGAAACTCGTTTCAAGTGTTAGGTTTTGTCGTAGCACCATTGGTTATTCATTCTTTTTCAAATATTCAATATGCAATGTAATTTGTCTATTCATTCGTTAAATAATAAATTAAGCACACACTTTACGGTTGACAACTTTTTATATGTTGTTCCCAACATCATCACTAATGTACCGGGCTTCCATTTGAGTTCATTATTTTCAACGACTCAAATTGGTGCAATGTGAGCTCCTTCGCTCATAGCACTAGAAGCAGGATACCTGATAAGATAATATTCAATCCTTCCTGGGAGGTTATTCTCGAGCGTGCTAGAAAGGAGACCTCACTGTCGAAAATAATACCTGAACTTTCTTTCGGCGCAGTGGGTGCATATTTTCCATACAGTGCTTCTCGTAAAGTACTGAATTCTGCCAAACTATCTATTTCTGAAGAATCTCCTGAAACAGGTCGATTTTTAATAGCAATTTGCCACATTTATTGGGGTGAATCAAATATACAAAGTGATCCACGTTTGAATAATGACGTCCGCGACAATTTTTCCAAATACAGTGCGTACGTTAAATTCGTAAAGTACTGGATAAATTCGTGAAAAAAATAAAGGTATAATTTTTGAAAAGAACTCTCGAAGCTGTCGAATTTTATTTTCATGTGGGCATTCTCTCAAATCTAATTATTACATACACAATGATTCGTGTAGGAGAAATGACGTCGTCGGTATTTTTTCAATGACAACTCCATTTTTCATTACGGAATGTGAAAAGGTGATTATGAGTATGGGTGAAAAGAAAATAAAATAAGAAAAACTATTTTAAAGCATGAACATACTAAATTTACTCGCAAAGATAGCTTCAAACAACGACGAAATTAAATGTCCAAATTGTGCACCGTTTGCTATCTGGCTATTTCCATCACTTGACAGTAGCCAAAGCAACCAGAATTTTGTTTTAATTGCTGATTAGTTTTTCTTTGAAGAATAACATATCTTATCGTTTGTCGATACATTATTGAGTAGTAATTTTATCATTTCATGAAAAATAATCGAATTAAAGGAACGAGAAAGAATTGAAATTCTTTGCATGATAGGATTTGGAGACAGAATGCGCACCCAAAGAGAAGTAGTTGAATTGTTTAATACAACTCATCCTGATCGGCAACCCAATAATCAAAGCATGGTGAGCAAAGTTGAGAGCATTCCGTGAGAGCATGTCCGTGAACTTCCTAAATCTGGTTGACCCTCACCACCAGAGACCCAATTTTTGAATTTGCAGGAAAATATTATCTTGAGAAAATGACGTCATTTCCTCTCAATACATGATTTTGCTATTCTTGACACTTCTTAAAGGAGTTGATTCCTTTCAAAATTGTAGTAATCCTTTCTCCAAGTTTTCACTTGGAGAAATGTAATTCACTGGTGAGATTGAGTGGTTGAACATGATTCTTGGTGTCGTTTCTTGATATTTGATTGTTTTCGTTCGTTATTTTTGACAAAATGGGTAAAATGAAAACTGCAAGAATGATCTTCTTCATTAATAATATGGCCAACGCGGCACAGCAGCTTTTGCAAGAGCGTAGACGTAGTAAATTTGCCCCTATTCATCATTTTCAATAATATCTATAACAGAATTGTTTGTTTCTCGCCCACACAAATTCTCTTTGCCATTTCAAAATTCGAATCAGAACGAAATTTCTAATCAATAAACTCCCACATTCAAATTATACTTATATAGTTCCTACTGGAAACGCATTCCTGAACCGTCGAAGAATAACTATTCCTTCGTTTCATATTTCCCAAGAGAATTTGAAACTATGAAAAACATCCTGCGATCTCAAGAATTGAGCCCCAAAAGACGATCAGCTCAATGTTGTGCTGGCAGTGCATGAAAATCATCACACAACACCCGACCAATTGGCTTCTGATTCCAATATGGCAGCGTCTACAGTCCACAAAATTCGGAGAAAAGCAAAGCACCATCCTTATAAGGTACGCCTCATCCATGAGCTGAATGAAGACGACTTTGATCAACGAAATCAATTCCGCGAACAACAGCTATGCAACAATGATAATAATTTTGTAAAAAAAATATTTTTTTTCCGAAGAGGCTACGTTTTTTTGAACGGCTACGTCAATACACAAAATTGCCGTTATTGGGCTACCGGAAATCCCCGATGGATGATGGAGTATCACACTCAAAATCCACAGAAAGTGAATGTATGGTGTGGCATAGTCGACGGAAGAATTCTGGGTCCCTATTCCTTTGACCAGGTCCTGACTGATTTTACCTTATTTCGGCACTAATAGCTTTGTATCCGGATCTGGAGGAACCTGATCTTCCGAAAACTGATTTGTTCTTCCAAAAAGATGGTGCATCTTTCCATTATGCAGCAGCTGTCCGCTAGTATTTATATGTGGTGTTTCCAAATCGTTGGATAGGAAGAAGGTGATTGAGTGGCCAGCTAGATCTCCAGATTTGACACCACTTGATCACTTCTTGTGAAAATAGTCAAAGAGTGAAGTGTATGTTAATAGGCCGAAAAATATAGAAGATTTAAAGAGTAGTATTACTTCAACATATCCCTACCAACACAAAGTAGCCGCATTTAGTAGTATGATCCTAGTGAATGTTCCTCTGTCAGATAAGATTCCGATAAAGAATTCAATAAAATCGAACAAATTGCAGCCAATAACAGATAGGGGAAAGTTGCCTATATTGGACCGACTCCTAAAATGGACCAGCAATGTTTAACGTATTTCAACCTGCATCAGTGCTGCTATTCTGGTGTGAAATTGTGGTACTACTCTGAACATCCATGATAAACATATTCCACGTGGTCAGTCATCCTCAAGTGTTCTGTCAGAGAGGATAGTTGAGTTTTACATCCCATGTAGTAAGAGTTCGCACATCCCAAATAAGCAATTGTTGGAAAGTGACGAAGGTAGGGATAAATTCAATTATTTTGCGATATAGATAAACTTGTTAGCAACATTTTTATGCATGCATGGCATAGTTATCTCTACCGGTTTTTTCACAGGAAGATTTTTCTTACAAAATGGCGTTGTATCCCAATTTGGACCATTAGTGGGAGCCGATGTTGGACCGGTCCAATTTGGGAGACGATCGCAATTTAATTATTTTTTCTCACTATTTCCGTAAGTATGTCAAGAAAGGCCTTTTTTTTAAATATCAGTATGTCACGCAAATATAGTGAGTGCTCCAAAGAAGATTTGGTTTAAGCTGTCAATGCAGTTTGCCAAGAAAATATTGGAGTAAACAAAGCTGCTCAAAGATATGGTGTACCACAAACCACGCTGAAACGATATCTTAAGAACCAAAAAGAAGGGCCCATAGTCACTAAACGTTCCGGCCGGCGGCCTGTATTTACCGAAGAAATGTAAAATAAGTTACTGGCACATATACTTCAATTTGAAGAAATATTTTTCGGCCTTACTATGAAAAATGTTAGGAAACTCGCCTTTGATATTGCAAAAATGTACGGAATTCCACATTGTTTCAATGTTGAAAATGGATTAGCAGAAAAAAAATGGTTCTATAAGTTTATGAAAAGAAATTCCAAATTATCGCTGAGACAGCCAGAAGCCACATCTCCTGCCAGAATGGGAGGTTTCAGTAAAGAGAGGGTGGACGCATTTTTTAAGATGAGCTTAAAATCACTGGCACAAAAATTTATAATGTAGACGAAAGTGGCTTCACTACTGTCCAGAAAAAACCACAGAAGATAGTTGGCCTGAAAGGCAAACATCAGATTGGAGCAGCAAGCAGTGGTGAGCGGGGAGTAAATACCACTATTGTATGTTGTGTGAGCGCTTCGGGCTCGTTTATAGCGCCTACTTTTATTTTCAAGCGGAAACGGTTAGCTCCAGAATTGACGAAGGGAGTCCCAATAGGAAGCGAAGTGGCTATTTCTGATTCGGGATACATCACAAGTGAACTCTTTGCACAATGGCTTTGCCATTTCAAAAAGAATGTAGTATGTTCAGAAAAAGAGTCAGTTATTTTACTCTCAGATGGTCATTCCACCCGCAGCCAAAATTTAGAAGCATTGTTATTTGCAAGGGATAATGGCATTATTATGTCACAATTGCCTAGCCATACAACACACCGTATGCAACCACTTGATGTTGCCTTTTTCCGGCCTCTCGGAATTCACTACGTCCAGGCACAAGAAACATATCTAAGGCGACATGTAGGAAAACAAATAACTCAATTCGACGTAGTTGCATTTCTTTGCAGAAGCTTACGGTGGAGCAGCAACCGTCGGCGTTGCTGAAAATGCTTTCAAAGCTTCTGGCATTTGGCCTGTCAATCGGCATGTATTCAAAGATCACCATTTTGCTGCTTCAGACACGCTGAAAGAAAAATCTGTGGGCAATGCTGCACCAACCCCAACATGTAATTATGTTTTACCTACACCAGCAGAAAGTTTCGCAGAGTCGTTGAATACTGTTTCCCCATTGCCGCAGGCAATCGATGGTACCTCGAGGCAAAGAAAATAACAAGATGCTGAAATTCTAACAAGTACCCCTTACAAAGGAAATTTGGAGCAGGAGAAAAGAAAAACACAAGAAAAGGCAGAGGCAAAATTGAAAATGAATGTGTTTGCTGATAACAGTAACCAAACCAAACCAAACAAAATTGGAAAGCGATAAAAGAGAAGCGGAAGTAAAACAACAGAAGATAGAAGAAGAGGCAGCAGAAATTGTTCCCCTGCTAAAGCCAGGCAAAAACAAAAATATTATCGACAGCTATAGGCCTATTTTGCTCCTCAGCGTGGTGGCCAAGGTAGTCGACAAGATCCTGCTGAGTCGTGTTGTGAGCTTTGAGGAAAAGCGGAAAATCATCCCGCCTGAGCAATTCGGGTTCAGGAGAGGTCATTCAACTACCTCGCAAGTAGCCCGGGTTGTTCACCGGGTGGAGGAAGCCTTCCATAGGGACCACAACACAGTTATGGTCTTTTTGGATACAAAGAAAGCATTTGATACGGTCTCGATAGAAGGGCTTATCACTGAAATGGCAGAGAACTTTATACCTTTATATGCCTTTATACCTAATAAGAATCCTAGATTCGTACCTGACTGGGCGGACTTTTAGGGTTAATGTAAATGGAATTATCTCGCCAGAGCATACAGTTGGAGCAGGGGTTCCACAGGGGTCCTCCCTGTCACCAGTCTTGTATTCCCTGTATACATATGACTTTCCGACCTTCGCTCGGACGAGTACGGCTATGTTCGCGGATGATACCGCGATCTATGCCCACTCATTCCAGAGCGAAGTGGCTGCCATGAAGCTCCAGATTCATCTGGATCGGTTGGTCATGCCATATATGGGGAAGAACAAAATTAAGCTTAACTCGGAGAAAACCGGGGTCATCAACTTCACAAGGAAATTCACTAATGTGGAGATCCTCGGGAAGTTGAGGATTGGAAAAAGCAAAGTGACGGAGAGGCCCTCAGTGCAATACCTGGGAGTGCAGCTGGACAACCGTATGAGCTTGCACAAGCATATAGGGCTGGCATAGCATAGCACGTTATTCCAGCCTATCATTAGATAATAAGTTCAGGATATATGAGCAAATTATTAGACCAGCTATAACATACGCTTGCCCGGTTTTCAAAGCCTCTCCAAAACGCAGATGTCGAGACTGGAAAGGTTGCAAAACAAAGCACTTCGTATTGTTACGAATAGTAACAGATACATCCGGCTGGATGATCTGCGCGAGATAGCAAACGTAGAAAAACCTCAAGACATTGTAGTCAAAGTATCAGATGAATTTTATAGATACCATACCCCTGAAAGTCCGCTCAGAGTAGTGATTACAAACGTACGAGCGGACCAGAGATAAAATAGCAAACTGAAATCTGAAACCGAAACAAATAAACAGTAAAGAACCCAATTAGGGTAATACTATTTAACGCACAATTACTAATAACTGGTTTTCATACAATTTTCCAGCTTAAAGAAAGCATAATTGCAGAAGCTCACTCAATACTCTGTTTCAATTTCTATATACAAGTAGACAAGCGAAAGACAATTCGTCAGGCACCTGCTAACAGCAACAGGGGCTGTCTCTTCGCCCCATCAGGAGGGCAAGGAGACAGTCGACAATTCCCCCTACAAAAAAGCCGCAATCTTTCCTGCCCTCCCCCCCACCACCATCCGAAGGAGAATAAGGAAAATGTTTTGTACATATTGTAAATAATAATTAGTCTAGTTATGTAAGAACTATGTGTATATCTTTTAATAAAGTACTTTTGGACTTGGCAGCAGCGAATTCGAAACGATAAGAGTTTTTAGATAACAATAAAATAAAAAGACCCCAGAAAAATATAAATTTGTCGGAGAGCGATGACGCATCTGAGGAATTTGAAGCAATTGGATCATCGTCTAGTGGTGAAAGTTTCGAAGATGATTTGATTGGAACCAATGATTTTAAGGATTCTGATGGTGATGAATTGATAGTCAATGACTACGTCATCGTGTGTTTACAAGACGAGAAAAAGAATGATGTCTATTATGCTGGGCAAATTGTGCAGGAGAAATCATCGAAAGGTGCAATTGAAGTTGCTTTTTTGCGAAAGTCTGCTGAACTAAACACAGCATTTTTATTTCTGGCTGTACCTGATGTTTCTGTAGTTGATGATTGTGACGTGGAGATGAAACTACCAATCCCACAGAAACACGGCCAAACAAAACGTCAACAAGCCAGTATTACATTTGGTATTGAGTTTAACTTCCCAGTTCGTAGAAATTTCCATTTCACGTTCTGTGTTTTTTTGGTGACAAGATATGAGATTGTTCCTAGATTTTTTTTTATTTTTGTACTCGGCTTTGTACCTATAAATATTAAACATATTGTTAAGCTTTTGTTAAGCGATTATTTCTTGTGAGGTCCAATTTAGGAATCATACGGTCCAAATTGAAAAACTAGTTGCCCATATTGGACTGATTCCATAGTCTAGTTTCAAGTTACGTGAGCAAGTAAGTTTTCGAAATTTTGAAGATTGCTCGCACATTCGAATCGTAAAGAAGATGGTCAAAACCATGGATGAAATTTGGTTGCGATTACACTAATTACACTGCCTACAAAAAATTTTACTTCAATTTCGGTCCAATATGGGCAACTTTCCCCTATAACTCAAGTTCAGGTGACATCATTCTATACAAAATTTTTAACAAGGAATCAAACCGACCAAAACAGAAAATGAATGGCAGAAAATAAAATGAACCGTTTTAGTCTTAGTAACTGAGCTCCTAAATTAATGTTAGTAGCTGACTAAATTTTACTGGCTCTATTTTATTACCCCTCCTGTTACGTAGTACCATTTTCATCATTTCATTTTATCATTGAACCCAGCAGTTATATTCATTTTCAATTCTTGTTTTGTTTCGAGTGTCTACAAGCTTCCTTTGATTTTGTTTTCAACTTCCAGGTATCATAAACCACGAAAACATAATGCCAGAATCGGGCTCCTGCGTTATCAACAACAGGGCGTTCTTCGTATTCGGCTCGCTCATCACCTTCTACATTCCGATGGTGATCATGGTGGTGACGTATGCCCTCACAGTGCAGCTGCTCAGGAAAAAGGCACGATTCGCCGCCGAACATCCCGAAAACGACAGGTTTCGCAGGCTGGGCGGCAGGTTTGCCCATAAACACGAGAGGACGCCCACGATATCCGGTACGCTGTGGAGAACAGCTGGTAGTGGAGACAGGTAAATGGAGAATATTTTGTTGTTGTTTTTAGAAGGCTATACTCAGATATAGTTTTGCCAATATCAATTGCAGAAGCATAAGAAAGTCTTGCGGCGAAATCCTGTGACCAGCAGTGGCGGAGATAACTAATTTTATTTAGATATATTAATATCCTAAAACGTATTTCGATCGGCACACACCAAGACCACAGACGCTACTGGTTTTCAATCTTTCAGAGCTATCAAAACACAAATATAACGCGTGATTTATGACCTCCCATCGTATAGACACACCTGCCAGCATTGATGTCCGACTTGATTGGCCCAGACGAATTGGTTGTAGAACAGACAGCAGTCACTCAAGTCCACGTTGACCAGCGGGCTCTTCGTGCCGACGGAGACTGTATACAAGTAGTACAGATTATTTTTCGTTTCGTTTCTTCGCATATACGCACGTGTTAGCGAAGTGGGTTTTTATTTGCTTCCTATAGAAACAGCTTCTGCAATTGATATTGCATGGACTATAATGATAATAGTAATAATAATAATAATAAATATACTTTATTGTCAAAAAATATTAATTTTGTAGACAAAGCATTCACATAGTAATAAAAATGTCGGAATTCAAGAGATATGATGGTATACACATAGGTAAGAACAAAACATATATAAAAATATTGATATTAACCCTTAAGAGCCTACCGGGCCCATATGGACCCACCGAACCCCTTCCCAATTATTAGGTACAGGCATGGACAAGAACAATCTGAATCAATACAGATTGCATCATTAAATCAGATGAGGTACTAAAGAGTACACTGAAGCAGTGTTTATGCGTATTTTACGATTCAGCTGGTTGTGACCGGAGGTTGTTTTTAGTGCAATTGTGCAATGGATAAAAATTGCGGGTTCCAATTACGGTAAGTAGATTTGAGTATATTCTAGGAATTATCACCCAATTATAATTGTAGTGGTAAACTTGCCAAAAAGTATATATTTTTTATATTACTTTTCAAAATTACTATAAAAATTTTACTTTTTTTATATCGGTGTGTAAATGTTAGTGGTCCCATATGGAACCGCTAGGCGCCAAGCTGAAATGAATTTAGATTTTCGTTATTTCGGAAGAATCACACCTCAAGGTGCAAGAGATATACCATAAGCTTCAGAAAATGAAGGCGAAGTGACAGAATCCATATGGAGCCCAGATCTTGATTCACTTCATTTATTTATTACAATTTCAATAATATCTGACAAGGAGCAAGAATCCTCCGAGTCAGAGTGGTGGACTCAGGGAAGGTAAATCGACGGAAGATGTAATACTTGATTGAACCTCTTACATTTGTGATGCTCTCGATAAAAAAAAATCCAAGTTGTGCATATTCGTCGACCTATCCAAAGCATTCGACACTGTCTGCCATCAGAGACTTCTGATAAAAATGTCATCCTATGGTCTAAGAGGGAACGTATATCATAAACTGAAAAGCTACTTATCTGGAAGAGAACAACGAGTAACTATTGATGAAACAACAAGCGAGACTAGGACTGTATCCTACGGAGTCCCACAGGGAACAGTACTAGGACCATTACTGTTTACAATTTATATAAACGGACTACTCGAAATGAAAACAGAAGGAAACATCTTAAGATCTAATACATGGCAGGAATTGAAAACGCTGGTAGAGAATGATTTTCTTCAAATAGAAAAATGGTTTAGATCCAATAAACTGACGCTGAATTTCGATAAAACAAAGTGCTTACCGTTTTCCTCTCATACCAGCGGCTGACCGAATATGGGTCCGCTGAAAATAGGAGAGAGCTACGAAATCCCAGAAGGCAAATCAATGAAATATTTTGGGATCGTAATAGATCGCCATCTGCGGTGGGACCTACGAATTAGAAATATTGTGGGGAAAGTAAGGGGATTATTACATAAATTCGAACACCTGAGAGATTTTCTGGATATTGGGAATTCAAGAACATTATACCATGCACTAGTCGAGTCTCAATTACAGTACGGAATAATTGGATGGGGCGGAGTGACTGATACTTTCGTAGAAAATTTGAACAGTGTACATAAATTTATTCTTAGAATAATGTATCGTAAAATACATAGCGATGCCACATGATGGTTATATCATCCGCAAAAAGAGTGAGTTTTCCAATTAAATCGAGGACATTGATATCATTACCATATAAAAGAAACTGTAATGGACCTAACACAGATCCTTGAGGAAATTTCATATTGACTTGCGAGTTTGATGTTGTTTTCACTATCTGTTTTCGACCAGCCAAATATGATTGAAACCACCTCAGTGTTTTTTCCCTGAAGCCATAAACTTGGAGCTTTTTCAACAATGTACCATGATCTCCACAGTCGAAAGCTTTCAACAGATCACAGAGCATCGACACGATAAGTTCTCCATTGTTTATTTCAGGATGAACTTCATACAAAAAGGAGAATCATGGAGTACTTTTGTTACTCTGGAATCCAAACTGATTTGCAGTAATTAAATTTTGGGTAATTGAAAATGCATTCATTCTTCTTTTTACAATTTTTTCTATCATCTAAGCTATTGTTGGGATGAGAGATATTGGGCGAAAGTTAGAAGGGTTTTCCAAGTCTCCACCTTCATATAGAGTTTTTAAGAAGTCGAAGAATGTGCCAGATTCAAACGAAAGATTTATAACCATTACCAATATGTTCAAGGCATTCTCAGGAGGATTCTCTATGATATAAACTGATATCTCATCAATACCTACGGTTTTTTTATTTTTTAATTCGTAGATAATTTCCAGTAATTCTATAATATTCGTGTTGTATAAGGTTGATTTCTCATCTATATCATATGTTTCTAGATTTCTCAAGGGATCATATGGACACGGGCTTAGACTTTCATTCAACTTTCCTGCAATAGTGCAGTAAAACTCATTTAATTCATTTGGTTTCAAAGGAGTATCAAACATCTTACGACGTTTCCCTCTTAGATCATTTATTATTGACCAGCTTTCCTCAACTTTATTTTTTGCCGATTTAAGTCTATTCTTATAGTACATTTCTTTCGCGTTTCTAATTACTTTTCTATGAATTTTTCGATAGTCATTGTAGTATTGATGGAATCTTACATCATTAGTAATTTTTTTTCATAGTGTAGAGACCTTAATTTTTTTTATGATATTTTTATCCTTTAGTCAACCATGATTTCTTTTTATTATTCTGTTCGATTTTCTGATAGGTAAATGAACGATTTAAACGCAATATCGACGTGAAAATCCAATTGCACGTCTATTCGGAACGGTAGATTTCCCGAACTGTTGCTGAAGAACGTATGACGTACTGAATTTGTTTAGCTCATTTGTTTGTCACAGATTCAGCTGCTTTTCAGCTGCTTTGATGATTCTATCATAATTCATCCAAGTATAACGATATGTCACGTGCGTGAGGAGAATGGAATTGAATATTGAATACAAAGATTTTTCTGTGTATTATTTAATTGATTAGAATTGATTAATTTATAATTATCCCGCAGGAATTTAATTGAGAACATTTGCGAGAGTAGACAATTTGGTCTTTTTTATATTACATGTAGAAATATTGTTTATGTTGATGCAAATATAAACCTGAATTTCTTAGAATGTATAGATTTCAAATAATTCCAAATAAACAAAGATCACATTAGATGTCTCATGTAAACCATACAAATAATATCAATTGCAATTGTAATTTTCCTGATGATGAAAATTGAGATATCCGAAGATTCTAATCAACTTCAAAATCTAATGTTATTTTCTTGCTATTGGTTAATTGGCTGTATTTATACTTTATATTGATGAAATGTTCAACTTACCTATTCCTGGTGATATAACCGGTTTTGCCGATGACAGGGTTGTTATTTTCAAGGACCAAGACTGGCTCAGTCTGAAAGAAGGAAATTCAAAACGCAATACCAACTTTATTAAATTTTTACAGGAGCAAATTTCTCACAGATAATACAGAAAAAACAGTACACCTACAACTTACCAGTTATGAGCCAAAGTTACCGAGTTTTGACCAAATCGGAATTAAAAATGAAAACCAAACCATGCGCCTGATGGACATTAGAACAAGTAATTATCTTGGCGTCACGCTGGATAGTCACTTGACAGGCGATGCTCATATTTCGTGAAAAAACTAGTGTACAAAGTTTCAAATTTTCTCCTTCAGGAATTTTGGAAAAAACAAATTAAATCTGTTTTTTTTCGTACTTTCGATACCCTGTATATCAGAGGAGATGTATTTTAGGACATACCTTGATAAAAACTTTTCACCTCGAAATGAGGTGAGGAATCTGTAGTCGAAGTTTGTCGGTCCTATTCTGACTCACCCTGTATATACATTTTTCACTATCAGATCAATCGTGAAGGACTTACATGCTAACCACTGCTCTATGAGGTCTTTTATTGATATACTGCAAATGACACAATACACAGAATCCCATGGTATGGCTGGAAACATTTTTCAAAATATTTCAAACTGACTTCAGAGGATGATAAAGACTTGGAGATGGCAATGCTTCTTCAAATTTGGGGAAATTGAGGACAAGATATTGTAGAAAACTGATTCAATTCATACAATAAATACTTGAACGCTAGACAAACTATGAATCAATTAATATTCCTGATATTTTCATGTGCGAATCTCATACAGTGCTTCTCAAAAGTCCTCTTCCCCCCTCTTATTTTTGGAACGATTGAACATAAACAAATGAAATTTGGAAACTGAATATTAAAAGTTGTAAACTTCCCTACTAGTGATGATAGATGACAAAATCGTCAAAGATGACGTCACAAGGCCATTGTGACCAATTATTTCAAATGGAACCCTACGGCAAGCGACACCTCTTTTAAAAGGTATCGAAAAAACCTATTCAATGATACTAATTTTGTTTGTGTTTATGGCAGTTTTGGCAACTCACTTTTAAAAAACGCAAAGCTGTGATGAATTAAATCAGTTGATACTATAATTCCAAATTCAAGCTCCGCCTCTGGATAGTTGTCAAATAAGCTGACGTTTTTGTTAGTCTCCCTAATTCGACGTTTTTGTGATTGTCCAAGTTTTTGTACATTTAATAATTTGTGTATTTTTGATCGAACGTTTAACTGTTTCAGCAGCTTTTGGTACTTTTAATATTCTTGTACATTTCAATAATTTGTTAAACTGTTGTGAGCCCACCGTTGAAGTGCTTCAAGAAGCGAAATGGTACGTGCTTTAGGTGATAAAGTAGCAGCGATCCTAATTCTTGGTGAAACTGGACAAAATATCCATGCAGCAGAACGCATTTTTAATGAGAGGTTTCCCGATCGCCCCGTTTCGGGGACTTATTTAAGGGAGCTTCTTCGTAAGTTTGAAACAACGGGTAGTATTAATGATGCGAAACGATCTGGCAGACCACAAATTTCTGATGAGAAAAAAATTGATATACTGGCAGAAGTAAAAGTTAATCCTACTCCTTCAACAACTCACGTTGCATCTACCTGTGAAGTCGAAGTGAAGTCGAAGTACAGTACACAGGGTGTTGAAAAAAAAACAAATTTCATCCATACAAATTAAAAATAGTTCATCAACTCTCAGACGACGACCCAGACCGATGACTAGAATTCTGTGAAAATATGGAAACTAAAATTAACCAACAGCCAGACTATATAAAAACAATTTGTTTTAGTGACGAAAGTACTTTCAATCTAAATGGAAATGTAAATTCACAGAATGTGAGATATTGGAGTGACGCAAATCCTCACCTGTTTCGTGAAACACATACCCAATTTCCCCAGAAGGTGAATGTTTGTGCAGGTATCCTGGGAAACCACATCGTTGGGCCTCTTTTTTTAAATACTAATTTAACTAGTGAGGTTTATCTGGAACTGTTGCAAAACGCAATAGAACCGTTAATCCTTGAAATTTTGGAAGATAATCCAGATGAATTCGGCAATTTGGAAATAAGATTCCAACAGGATGGTGCTCCCCCACACTATTACGGTGCAGTAGGACGGTATTTGGATGAGGAGTATCGTGGTAGATGGATTGGACGACGAGGTTCAACGGAATGGCCAGCTCCATCACCGGACCTCACACCTTTGGATTTTTTTCTGTGGGGATACCTTGAATCGAAGGTTTACGCCACTGAACCTGACAATATTAACGTTTTAAAACAACGTATTGTTGCAGAATGTGAGGCTGTTTCCGCAGACACATTTGCAAAAGTACCAGAAGAGTTTAAAAATAGGATATTTCACTGTCAGGTAGTAAACGGAGGTCACTTCGAGCAATTTCTTTTAGTAGATACTAATTCTTGAATCTGTAATTAAAATCATACTGAATGGAATTTAAATTTTAATGTTTACTAATGAGCCATTAAAACTGCGATATACACAAACAAAATTAGTATCATTGAATAGGTTTTTTCGATCCCCTTTAAAAGAGGTGTCGCTTGCTGTAGGGTTCCATTTAAAATTATTGGTCACAATGGCCTTGTGACGCCATCTTTGACGATTTCGTCATCTATCATCATTAGTAGGAAAGTTTACAACCTTCAATATTCAGTTTCCAAATTTCACTTGTTTATGTATAATCGTTCCAAAAATAAGAGGGGTGATGGGGACTTTTGAGAAGCACTGTATAATGAAACTATAATTTCCAAAGGAAATTCCAACACCTGTCCAAATATGGACTCTCCATGAGAAGAAATATTTCCAGAGTGATCAAAGTGAGTTAGAAGAATAGCCACTTCTTATGTTGAAGGGGCCGATTATACCTCCTCCACAAAAGATCCAAACCATATTTCTCTCCTGGAACGGTTACATTCCAAACCGAATTCTCCACTCAATAGCGAAGTAAACTTTCCTTCTATTCAATAGTCGGGGATGAATCTTCCGAAATCTCATTGATATCCCGGATCTTTCCGCTGAAAGTAATGGGGATGTAGGGATTATTGGAAGCCACATTAACCATTTTCTACTCATATAAAAGTTTTTACCTTCCTTGGGTTCAACCCTAACACTTACGAGTCTCGAAACTCTCGCAATAGAAAAATAAAACAAGAATATCACGTATTGTATTCGCTTTATACTGTTATCGACTTCTTATAAGTTGGTGAAACGTTACTCCGGCAATGGAATGGATATGAGTCATTTGGTCGGATGGGAGTTGTTGGGATTGATTATGAGTGGGTTGTGAGTCAAACAAATTTGTTTAGTATCAACGGGTAACGGGTCAGTCAAATTTTTCATCTCAATTTATCATTTTGCAGAGGTTGATGCCGGAAGTTGGATATGTTGGCTGTTACAAATATCTCCCGATGATTTCACACATACCTTGAATTCAAGTGTTTCACATGATGTTAGGCAAATATTCGTTTTGGACATATAACAAACATGGGGGGAAAAAGGGGATTGGAATTACGGAGTCTTCCTCCACACCATATGGTACAATTTTAGGTTATATCCAAACTCAGATGAACATTCCGAAGACAGCTGTCTTCATCTTCAGTGTTGCAAGACAGCTTGGAAGGTATTAGTGCTCAAAACATGGTTGAAGTGAAAAAATTATAGGCACATTACATGTGGAGAAAAACATATTTCCCCTTCGGGAAGAGAAAAACATTATTCGTTTTATAATCGTAGTGACGATCCCACTGTTACAGTAAAAGGCCAACCAATGGAGGTTTTTTCCTCACTTAAATAAAGACGTAAATAGCCTATACCACCTTCAGTAGGATCGTTTGTAGATGGAAAGCCCGGTGTCGGTCCCAGCAAAATCGCTTTGTGGAATTTTTTTAACAACAAATACTGTCAAAAATTACCACTTTTTTGGTTTTTCACAAATATCTCGAATAGTATATTATGCAATGAGCACAAAATGTTGCTCATTTTGCACGAGTATGAAATTTGCAGCACGAGCCGAAGGCAAGTGCTGCAATTCATACGAGTGCAAAATGGCCATTTTGTTGCGAGTTGCATACTATACTTTTTCTATAACAACATATCGCTCACGTTTAATACATGCATACATTGCAAAAACTTTGAGAGAAATAAACTGATGATATTTCATTACTCCGAATTCGCCGCCAATGGGCTTTCTATCAGAATTAAAATCTAAATTGAAGAAATATGTAAATATTTTCATTATTGCTATTTCTAATAGGTACACAGAAATAGAAGCCTATAAATGTATGTATGTATCTAATTGAAGTTGAATGTGCAATTATTGAATATCATATTTGGAGAACTTGATTGCTGAATACTTAATTCTTTTCGAAATTGATAATTTGTCGACGTTGAAGTAGACGGCTTCTCGCGATTTTCGATTCCTAAATTCGTTGGTATGCCTGATGGTATGTTCTGTATTGCATTTGCAATTTTATTTGCTATGTCAAGCTTACTTTTCTTTGATTCATCAATATATCCCTCAGCGACTGTAGTAGATTTCCAGCCACCGTGGCGTTTCAACGTGGTTATGTCACCTCCAGCATCAATAAGAATTGTTGCGGAAGATCGGCGAAAGCAGTGCCCAGTATATAATTCGTAATTTGGCAATTTTAAATACCTGGCAATGTCTTTTCCCATCGCTCCAAACTTATTCAGACCTATTTTCTGAATGGTACACTTTCCTTTTTGATAATCAATGAAAAACCATAGACCATTAGCATTTTGAGGGCGAAGATTTGCGTATTTTTTATAAAGGTCGTAGAATTTGCCAGTTACAGTAAAATTTCGTACTCTTTTGGTTTTACTGTCTGGTATTGTTACTAAAACAGCTGAACCAAGATCATTGAAATGAGTAATTTTCATTTGATGTAATTCATGTCTTCTACATGCACCCATTACTCCCATAACTAATGCAACCTACAATGTAAATTAGTTTACTTAAACATATTTTTCATCAAATGGAAATATAAAATTACTTTTGTTGCCAAATATATTTCATCTGGAGCCTGTTCAATGAAATTATCGATGTCATTTGCTGTAAAGATCTTTGACTTTTTGGGTTTGTAGCCGTTAGACTGCCGCTTGAGGAATGCTTTCAGTTTCAAATATTTGGCAATATCTATATCATTATAGATACTAAGAGTCGTTCTCAGCATTGAGAAGTGTGACCACAAAGTGGAACTTTTAATTTTTTTGGCTAAGTCGCCAAAATAAGCCATTAAAACATTCTCGGAAAACGATTTTGTCTTTTGATCTACCTTCCATTCCAAAAAAAGGTTATAAGCGCGTTGATACATACTCTTCGACGTTTCCGGTAATAAATTCAGTGTTGTTACCTTTGCTGCTTCTATTATGTTCGGATGTGTCAAATCTAAGTCAATATCACTATCAGTTTCCATTTTAATTAATAGTTTTATAGAAAACAACTATGAAATTACTCGTTACCTACTAAAACTTTGACAGAAACTATCTGCTGACATTTCATCAATTTGTCGCTGGACGTCATAATTTGACAAGCCGAAGTCGTCGTGATTTCAGAGTGAACCTAGACCTAACAGGAAATATTCCATTTCGCATTTGTTGCTTAGCAACTTGCCTAGCAACTGATACAAAAATGAAATTCTGTACAAAATGTGCTTGTTTATGATTGAAGTTACGGTTATAAGATGAACATTTATCGAGGTTGTCGTAGAAAAAAGTATTGGAGGAATCGTTTTACATCCAATTGAACTCTTGTAGAAAATTTGAAAACCTACATTTTCCACTGAGAAAATTCGGAAAAACCTCTAAAAAGAGATAGATCATAATTTTCATAAATTGGAAACTCGACAAACAATCTTGCGGGAAATGATACATAATATGTTGTTCAACTGTGCGCAAGATGATTTCTGTCCGATGTGTAGTTTTTGCACAATCGCGTTATACAATTCAAGGGATTATCTTGTAAAATGCACAGATTTAAGGGAATTCGTTGTATTAAAATACTTCAAACGGCATCTGGAAGTAGAGATCAATATCTGCAATTTGTTCATTTTGGATTTTTACCTGAGAGGTGGAAAATGTGTTGAAAATGTCACTGAAAGTTGCTCCAAACGCTTGAAAGTGCGCTCGAGGCAGATTCGAGTAGCGGTTAGTGTATCAAGCGTTTGGAGCAACTTTCAATGACACTTTCAACACATTTTCCACCTCTCAGGTAAAAATCTAAAATATACAAATTGCAGATATGGATCTCTACTTCCGGATGCCCGTTACAGAATTTGAATACGACATTCCTCTCAAATCGACGCATTTTGCAGAATAAGCCTTCAAATTGTTTATAACGCGATTGTGCAAAAACTACATATCGGACAGTAACCATCTTGCGCACAATTGAACTACATATTATTGTCTATAATTTTTGACAACATTGTTTGTCCAGCACCAAATTTATAAAAATTATGAACTTTTTAAAAGTTATCTCTTTTTAGAGGTTTTCCCGGATATTAACAGTGGAAAATGCACCCATCCGTTCCCACAAAAACACATTTTGTAGGTTTTCGAACTCTCTCCAAAAGTTCCATTGAATGTTAAACGATTCCTTCAATACTTTTCATGATATTTGTACAAAAAAAAACTTTTTTACACGCTTTATATTTGCTTCACTTGTATGTTTGTTTGTTTGTAACCGACTCCTTTGGGCGCGATTTTGACCCACTTCCAGACGTCCGAATGATTTGAAATTTGGCAAGTGTACATAATTTCGGTGACAATGGATTGAGAAATTCTTGTGTGAAAAAAAAACAAAATGGCGGCTCCAATAATGCGTACGAGTTTTGTGTGATTATGGTCCAATTTGCTTTAAAATTGGTATCTGAGGGTTTTCGTGGTCGAATATTATGATTCTTTTGTCAAAATTGGAAAATTCAAGATGGCGGCTTTAGAATGACGGCCGAGTATTGTGATTATGGTCTAATTCTATTCAAAATTGGTATGTGGGGGTTTTTGGGGTCGGAGATAATGATTCTTTTGTCAAAATTGAAAAATTCAAGATGGCGGCTCCAAAATAGTGGACGAGTTTTGTGATTATGGTCTGATTCCATTCAAAATTGGTATGTGGGGGTTTTTGGGGTCGGAGATCATGATTCTGTTGTCAAAATTAAAAATTCAGGATGGCGGCTCCAAAATGGTGGACGGGTTTTGCGATTATGGTCTGAATGTATTCAAAATTGGTATGTGGGGGTTTCTGGGGTCGAATATCATGATTATTTTGTAAAAATTGAAGTATTCGAAATGGCGGCTTTTGTGATTATGGTCTGATTCTATACAAAATTGGTATGTGGGGGTTTTGGGGGTCGGAGATAATGATTCTTTTGTCAAAATTGAAAAATTCAAGATGGCGGCTCCAAAATAGTGGACGAGTTTTGTGATTATGGTCTGATTCCATTCAAAATTGGTATGTGGGGGTTTTTGGGGTCGGAGATTATGATTACACAATTTGATAAGAATATTCAATTTTTTTATTTGCACAAAAATGATAAAAATAATAGTTTAAAAAAAATTAAAAAAACACGCTTTCATGAATAAACCACACTAAAAAGTAGGAAATAAATAATAGTTTAACACTCTGAATGCCAGCATTCTAAATTTTGGGTATTTTATTTTGTTTTGTCAGTCGTATATGACTGACCGACTGATATGCATAATTTTGCGTCGTCAGTCGTTTATGATCGACAGCACCTCTATCATGCACGGCCGTGTCAGGCTTTTTGGATTGAGTTTATATTGAATTGTGTATGCTTAGTGAGATCGCGGCGCTGAATTTTATAAGCCTACAAAATTTCGCGGCGCCTGACGTCCCCTAAGTGAAAATACATCAATTGGAAATTATGAAAAACTGTTTATTATAAATCTTCTACATTGTACTATATGAAGCCATTTGGTCAGACTTGTCAATGCCACACTTTCCATTATTATAAGCAATAATAGCTTCAGGCTCCAGTTTTGCTGCTTCGTTTGCTCTTTTCTTCTTTCGAGTGGGCTCATCATTATTAGCTGTTGGTGACAGTGCCCTCTTTAGCTTACTTGAAGGTGGAGGAACTTTCATCTCAAGTCCGTGTAATGTGGATAGCATTAGTACATCTCTAGCATCTTTCCATTTGGAGACAACTATCCCATCATTAGTCTCTTGCCCAATGTATTCATGTTTTTTCAACTTTTTCGTCTTGACATCTTTTGGCAGGTGTTTTCTTGATCGTCTAAGTGTACCTACCAAATGTGTGCTTTTGGTGAGAAGAATCTTAGCTAATGGACAACTAGTATAAAAGTTGTACGTGTAGAGGGTTCTGCCTTCATCCAATAATCCCTCAGTCAATGACAGTACGACAGTTTCGCCTATTCCAAGTCCTGCAGGGCGCTGTTCCTCAGTCCGTCCAGTATATATTTGGCATTTCTATGTATAGCCGCTTGGACTGCACAACTTAAAAAGTTTTACCCCATATTTGTGACTCTTAGTTGGTATATATTGACGAAATTTTAGTCTGCCTCTCCATGGTATCATACGTTCGTCTATGACCATTTCTTGTCCCACAGTATAAGTCTGCTGAAAAGAATTATTCAACATATCAAGAAGAGGTCTGATCTTGTAAAGCCTATCATTATTTGTCTCATTTTCCCCATCGCTGAAGTGAATCATCCTCAATAGCATTTCAAAACTATTTCTTGACAATACTTGATTTTTGTATAGCACATCGTTTGACCAATATGATGCAATAGCCGGACGACAATTCAATCCCATCCAAATATAAAAGCCAACAAATTTACGTATTTCCTGTTCATTTGTAGGGTACCACTGATTTAGTCTTGATTTGCGAGTAACATTTGTATTGGAAATTATATAGGCTGCATAGCGATTTGTTTCTTCCACTATGAGAGCTATGAGCTCAGGAGAAAAAATAGATCAAATGCAGCAACGGGTGTAAGATTTCTTGTTTAATCTACTTGAATACCTTAATTACCGGCAAATCGAAATGTTTTGTGATTTCCAGAATAGTCGTACCAAGAGAATTCAAATTGATTACTTGCGGGATCTAATGCAGTACCGTTTTCATCATCTTCATTCTCCATTACTCCTTCATTATCTGATGAACTCGGATCCACGTTGGATTCATCACTGGATACACCATCCAACTCGCTATTAGAGTTATTATAATCTGGATCAATGTCAGAGAAGTCCGAAACATCCCTAAACTCTTCTTCGGATAGAGTTTCCAATTCTTCTTGAAGTTATTGAGAAGAGCCCCTTCTCAAATTCCAACTCCTATTAAAAAAAAAACAGTAAAATGATTTATTTAATTTTTTTACTTTAATTTATGACCAATGTAGTCATCCACACACTCACAAAATACAAAAATACAAAGACACACATATGAACCTAAAAAAAAAAATACTTACATTATGATAATCAGAAACAACCAATGTTTAAAAACTGTAACTAAAAAATTACGTGTATTTCCACGCCGTGTCAGTCGTTTTTGGAAACACGAATAAACATGAACTTGACGTACGTACCACTAAATGAACACTGAGTATGCATGATTCGACGAATCTCTGTACCGTTAGCACTGAAAAAAACACGCGGCCTGGTGGTGCGCGCGCACATAAAATGACCGCGGCGTCAGCTGAGGAATTCTTGTCAGTCGAAATCGACTGACATGGCAGTCAGAGTGTTAAGAAACTAAAAAACACGCTTTTATAGAAAACCAGGCTAAAAAAATTGAAAATAAGAAAAAAAAATATTTTATTTAAAAAAAAAGCGTGGGGTGCATGATATCAATGATTATATAGTACATTACACACCTAGGGCAGTAAAGTAAGAAATGTCTCAGATCACAGGTAATTGTTGGCGAAGGCGATACCATGCACCCCACGCTTTTCTTTAAATAAAAAACTTTTTTTTCTTATTTTAAATTTTTTCAGTCTGGTTTTCTATAAGAGCGTGTTTCTAAGTTTTTTAAACTATTATTTTTTATTTTATTACACATTTTATTATATTTGTAACCGACTCCTTTGGACCTGATTTTCACCCACTTCCAGACGTCCGAATGATTTGAAATTTGGCAGGTGTACATAATTCCGGTGACAATGCTTCAAGAAGTTTTTGTGTGAAAAGAAACCAGAATGGCGGCCCCAATATGGCGGACGAGTTTTGTGATTATGGTCCGATTCGCTTCAAAATTAAGATTTGGGGGTTTTCGTGGTTGGAGATTATGAACCTTTTGTCAAAATTGAAAAATTGAAGATGGCGGCTCCATAATGGTGGACGAGTTTTGTGATTATGGTCCGATTCGCTTCAAAATTAAGATTTGGGGGTTTTCGTGGTTGGAGATTATGAACCTTTTGTCAAAATTGAAAAATTGAAGATGGCGGCTCCATAATGGTGGACGAGTTTTGTGATTATGGTCCGATTCGCTTCAAAATTAGATTTGGGGGTTTTGTGGTTGGAGATTATGAACTTTTGAAAATTGAAAAATTGAAGATGGCGGCTCCATAATGGTGGACGAGTTTTGTGATTATGGTCCGATTCTTCAAAATTATTGGGTTTTGTGGTTGGAGATTATGATTCTTTCGTGAAAATTGAAAAATTCAAGATGACGGCTCCAAAATGGTGGAAATGGTGAAAAATTGAAGATGACGGCTCAATGTATAGATTGACAACGTTAAAATCTTTGAATGACTTCAAAAATCGAGATTTGACTATTAATACAGCTGTGCACATTAATGTTTTGAAAAATAATTACAGTTACTGATGGTTATCACGGAATTAATGGTAGATTAGAACTAATAATAGTTTTGAAAAATTAAAAAAGCACGCTTTTATATATAAACCAAACTTAAAAGTAGAAAATAAATAATAGTTTAAAAAACTAAAGAACACGCTCTTTATAAAAAACCGACCTGAAATATTAATAAATAATAGTTTAAAAAATTAAAAAAATACGCTGTTATAGAAAACCAAACTAAAAAAATTGAAAATAAATTTTAATAAATTTGAATTGAGAATAGTGTAAAAAAATTTAATAAATATAAATTGATAATAGTGTATATAAGAAAAAAAATTATTATATTTAAAAAAAACGTAGGGTGCCTAATCAGAATCTTAAAAAGCACCCAACGCTTTTTTTTAAATAAAATATTATTTTTTTTATTTACATTATTATTAATTTATATTTATCAAAATTTCTCACAGTATTCTTGATTCAAATTTATTGAAATTTATTTTCTATTTTTTTAGTTTGGTTTTCTATAAAAGCGTGTTTTTTAGTTTTTTAAACTATTATTTATTTATTTTTCAGTTCGGTTTTTTATAAAAAGCGTGATTTTTAGTTTTTTCAAACTATTATTCATTGACACTATTTGTTGTTAAAAAAATCCACAAAGCGATTTTGCTACGGCCGACAACGGAGTTTTCATCTACCAACTATCCTTCAAAAGGTGGTTAACCTTTATTTGAGTGTGAAAATAGCCTCCATTTTCTCTCTATTGTTTGGCCTATGAGGGGATAGATATAAAGTTATAATTGAACAATTTTACGGGTTCAAGAGTTTACCAAAGCGTAGAACACAATGTCAACTGAGGAAATTTCTAAAAGTGGTACATAATGTATATCGATGAATTGGTAATTGAATTCTTTATCGAATGGCAAGATGGCCCACGGTAGGTACCATTTGAAAAACAAAATTTTTTCGTTAAAAATGCGTATAGAAAATTTCAATTCCTGCTGTAGGATTTCCTATTGATCTTATCGACGAAATGACTATTTCAATGAGTTACTGATGTAAATTATTATAGATTCTAACCTGATCAAGGACTCCTGGGCTAAAAAAAAAATATTTTTGTTTCAATTGTGAAATGAAAATTTGGCAACACTATCGTATGTAATTTGAGCCGTAGAATACGAAAATCATCAAACATGCAGGGTGTTCCATTTGAAAAATTGAAGTTGGTGGCTAATCTGGCGAAACCGAAAGTTGGCCATTTTGTTTCCATATGTCTGTCAATCCAAAATTGTGTCTCATATCTATGTACAAAATTTCATTCAAATCGGTGAATAAGTGAAGGAGATATAGCTATGGCCCTAGTCCCATTGTCACCCGGTATAACAAACAATTTATTTTGTGGAAACATGTGTACATTCTGAGAGTATATGGGGTACAATATGGTCATATAGAATAATGTATTACCAAAACAAAGGCTACCTGAATAGGTATACTGGATGGACATTTGAATCAATTCGATTTTGGCAACAAAGCTTTTTCATTCAATTCAATGTGACAGGAAATATCTGGCTTCCTGGAAAAGACTGTTGAAAATAATCACATATTCCGATTAAACGTTGAATTCTGATATCATTCCATGTATTGTTTTCAAAATTCGGTTACAGCTTTGTTGAGTTATTGAACTTTTCGTTAAAATGTAGTGGAGAGTGGGGGAATTAAGGACGGCGGGTAATTGGGAATCAATGGGTGCGTTTGACAAATAGTTTGTGTGATTTGATGCATTTGGTTTAATAAACCAGTTTGTGAAATTTTTTCCAGTATTGTCGTATATTATTGTTGTGTCGAGAAAGTTTATTCGTTTTTCCATTTCTTTTTATATTGTAAATTTCAATCTACAATGATATTTATTGAATTTAACTGACAGAGCTATAAAGCTCGCCCACCCAAAATTCAGGAGAAGTAATATAGGAAGAATAAAGAATATATTGAAAGGAAATAATTACCCCAGCCACTTTGCAGAAAAACAATAAAAAAACGAATACATGCGATCTACAATAAAAATGATAATGAAGAAAAGAAAACAACAGCATACATACCTTTACCATACATAGACAAACTATCGAATAAAATTAATAGAACTATGGAAAAACACAACATAACTATTTCACACCGACTGAAAAATACGAACAAAACCATTTATCCAAAATTAAAACCAGAAATACCAAAAAACAAACGAACTAAAACAGTATATAGAATACCGTTTGAAGACTGTCAATGTACCTATATTGGTCAAACAAAGCAATATCTGCAGAAACGAGTACAAGCCCACAAATACTCAAAAACCGACATACAGCATTATCCAAACATGAAAAAGAAAATCAACATAAGTTTGACACTAACAACGTTGAAATTTTGACCAAAGAAAGAAATCCAGGAGTAGGAACATTCCTTGAAATGATTCATATCAAAAGAGACCCCAATAGCATTAACAATAGAAATGATATCAAAAACTTAAGCCAGATTTATAACAACCTTTTTTTAACTTTGTTTCCAGTAATAGTAATAAAAACTGATATTTACATGCTGCCAAAAAAATACAGTCCGGCTCATATACTAGAACTCAATATAAACAATCCGGTGTACTCATGAGGAGGGTGAAAACGCACAAAAGATAAACAAACCATCCCCGATAACTTCGAATTCGCAGTCACACACCTACAATAGCGTTCGTACAATGCGAACGCAGAAATTCAAATAAAATAATTTGTGAGTGATTAGTCATATATATTACAGATATTTTCATATTGAGTTGAATAACGTGTTATATTTCGAACCATATGTTTTTAAAGAATTATTTTCTTGCATACATTCCAATAAATATTGTGTTAAGTTAAATATGTCTCAAACCCATATTTTTAATTTCAGTGTTTTAACCTGATGATGACAAATACCGTGTCGTCGTTAAGAGAAATTATATGAAGTGACTGAATCAGACCTTTATTCCGAGAAATTGAAGAAAATGTATATGTGGTGAAGAAAAGTTATATATATATATATATATATATATATATATATATAAATATATATATATATATATATATATATAAATATATATATATATATATAACTAATTTCTCATATTGTTTCCAGGTCAAACAGTAATCTACGGCTGAATATATCCCACAATCAATTACCGTACGTCAATGGCGGTAATACCGGCCAAATCTCAAATTCGAGGAGAGATCAAAGTACGCAAACTCCAGAGAGCATCGCCAAAGAAACGAGAAACTGCAAACTCAGATCGCTGAAGCTACAGTTGAATCACACTACGTCGAATTTAACGAATTTTAGGTGAGTTGATATGCCTTCCATTACAGTTTCTTTTTATATTTAGCATGGAAAATTTCCGAATGATTGAAAACTCTCGCGCCAAATAATATTTTTCAATGAATCTGGAAGTGTCCTAGGCGACATTTACCATTGCCAGGAGTAAGCGATGGAACAAGAGGTCTGGTACGATGAAAATGCATTTTCAGTCACATCCTTCGATACTTACCCAGGGAAGAAATTACTTTTCCCTTTATAGTAACATTTTGACCAAAAACACTTGTATTACCGAGTAGTCATCAGAATCGATCGTTATGAAGCTACTTTAAGAAGGAGAGCTGGCTACGGAAATTAAAAATGATAAGGTAAAAGGGAAACTTTCAAATAGAAACCTTCCTTACTAGCTAACAAGTGTGAAGCTCTGCAGGCAGAAGTCAGTCCCGAGGCTGAAAGCGGGAGCGGGCGCTCAGAGATTCCCCTAATAACTCCAAGTGCAAGGACCTGGGTTCGATCCCGAGCTGGGTCAAGTAATTCTGTTTTATTTAATTTTCCATTACACTCAAATCAACCACAAAACTTTCACTAGTCATCAAAATACATTACCTCACAACCTCTCATGACACAAAACATCATTTTCACAGGGCAGGACTTGCTCCGCAGCGGCCGAAGGCTGCTGAAAATTTCTCTGAACCTGGTTTATCGGCGTACTTTTTCTAGGAAATAGCTATAATTTGTTCAATGAAAGTACATATTATCCGTAAATTTCAATTGGGTCAGAGTGTCGAAAATGCAAACCAGACATAAATACATTGTTTGTCTGTCTTCTTAGTTATACACTTGTTTTGAGTTTTTCTTGAAATATTACCATTTTGTACAATTTTTTTGTGTAGTGTTAATCATTTCAAGACTCTAGTTAATTGGTGTATTTAAATCATAAGACAATACCATTTGCGAAAACTCACTTTGAAGGAGACGGAGTATGTTCTAATTTGCCTGCAAAAAAATATTTTCCGTAGTTTCTGGACAGCTTAATGAGTTATAATTATGAATTATTTTGAAAAAATGTCACACACTATTTGTGAATCATAGAATGGTAGTTGGTAAGACAATGAGTCGTGTCTTTTATTCGGTAAATACATAACACTTATCATCTAGATATACATATATAGTCACTCATTTTCCATAGTGTAAGAATAATCTTCGGTATGTTGGATGATATCTCTTTTTTCTCTTTACTCTCTTTTCTTTCTTCTCAACTCTCTTTGAATATTCTCTTTTGCTTTTTTTGACCACTCACAATGCAGGATGATTTTGGGAAGGAACAGTATTTTTCTTCAAGATCCCAAGAGACCGTCGTCCGTCTATAGACTAACTTTATCCTAGATTAGTCTAAACCAGAACGTTACGTTCATTTGATCAGGGAAAATGATGGAAACTTAATCCAGTACAACGGGATCGTTTTGCCCAAGAGTCACATTGAGGTACACAACAATAATGATCTGGACTTCAATCATTTTTCCCACTAGAGGACGTACAATAGTCAACAGAACATTCACTAGGTAAACCAGTATTTCATTAAATGTCAACAATCACAAGAGATTCGACAAATTTTAAGTATACAATAGCTAAAATCATATAAACATCATTGTTTCAAAAAGTAAACAATGTACTTATTTATACTGTCAAAATTCGACACCAGGGGGAGTATCCGTTATTTTGAATTCCCAATTATTCTATCATGATCAGATTACAGATCTTTCTCATAAGCGAATAGCAGGAAGGGATATAGAGCTTCATTTGACTTGAAATAATTTATTTTTACATATCGCAAAACATCGCGAGTCGGCCTCCTACTGCCTCTTCACAGGGGCATTTCCCTATTTTATTCTTGAAATATATTGTAAATTTTCAAGTATCAGAAATATATACGAGCCACCTATAAGGAATCACATCGAAAAAAAAAACTGACAATAGAACTCAATTCGAGTTGCAATTTGGAAGGGCGAGATACATCGCAAATATCTGGATTGTAGCTGGATAGATCAATCAACAAGCCATGTACGAAGTTGAATGGTTTGATAGTCCACAATTACCCTCAACACTTGATAAATGTTATACTAACATAAATAACAAAGAATCTGAATCTTGTCATAAAAATTTGAATCCACCGACCTAGACTTCTGGCAATAATTTTACGCAATTTTTACAGATATTAACTATAACTACACAAAATTTCAGAGCTGCACTCAAAGATGTTATTTTGATTAAAACTTAACGCGTTTCGCCAATTTCAAATTCAATTCAAATTATATATAGAAGATATTTATTATCTACTCAGTACGGTACATCTCGTAATTTATTATCTACAATGCATTTGATTCTGTATTCCGAGGATATACTGGGAAAATGCAACTGTGAAGAGGCAGTAGGAGGTAGTGGTGCGATACCCTATGTAAAAATAAATAAAGCTTTATATCCCTTCCTGCTATTCGCTCATGAGAAAGATCTGTAATTTGATCATTAAACATTTTATATATTGGAAATGGTACATATAAATTTAAAAGAAGGAATATTATGTATAACCAGAGAGTTATAAACTGGTTTAAGATTATACATGGTTTTAAATTAATTTTTAATAATATTAAATTTATTGGAAAATAATAGTATATTAACCTAATAACAAATATTCAGACATTATTAATACAATAAAAAAATGAAAAAAATAATAATACATCTGAAATGAATGAACATAGGAAAATAATAAAAAGAAGAAATGGAGGTTTTAAAATTAATGGATTCAGTTATTTTTTTGTGATAGAATATATATTTTCACTTCAATTTTGAATTTAAATATATTGAATTTTGAGATTGCCTCATATGTAAATTTTTTCTGACCTATTGTAGAATTGATAGCTTCAAGATGGAACCAGTTATATTGTCTAGTGTGGTGAGTATGAGTTTCGGAGTTTCTTGTTAATATGAAATTAGATTTCAGCCTTTTATTAATAATATCATAAGCAATTTTCACAGTGTTGATTATATAGTGTTCCTCTAAAGAAAATGTATTCGTTTTATCAAACAGTTGATTTGTTGGTATATCATATGGAAGACGATACAGGACTTTTGATGATTTCTCATATAATACAGACGTTTCCGAGTGTTTAGTGATCAAGTTTGTTGAGAAGCTTGATAGCTTTCGTCGACATTTTTGGAGAGAGTATCAGACCAACCATATCGATCGTTTTTTGTTTCAATGATGTGTAATCAATATTTTTACTGTATTTATCTGATACTTCATGTTCCTCGTTATTTTTGGAAGGGAGTTTAATGAGTGTAGTGAAATGATCAGTTATGGAGCTTTTCAGTACAATCGGTAATATTTCAGTCGATTTTTTTCACAAAAATGTGGTAAACGCATGTATCACTTTGTTGTCTAGTTACGGTATTTATAATGGAATGATAGTCAAATTTGAAGAAGTTATTCAAATATTCTGTAATCATGTCATCTTCAACTGAGATATCTCCTGAAAATACGTGATAGCACTGATTTTTGATAGAGAGTTATTCGCGAAGACTTTTGACGAATACGTGTTCTTCTGTTAAGGGGCGGGGGCGGTATAAACCTGTTAGATGTATGTTTTATTCGTCTACTTTTGATGTGATCTGAATCGCTTAACGAATATGTACCTATATCAATAATTTCATAATTATAACATATAATTTCTCGTTCGTAGATAACAGCGCCTTCGCATTTAATAATTTTTCCCACGTTATACACTATATCATAGCCATCTAATTTGATGATATTCAAATGATAGAAATGATAATGAATAATATGTTTTTTTTCTGGGCTATTACTGATGATACTAACAATAAACAGCGTAGGGTTTTCTTCTTGAATTTGTGAGAAGTCTTTGATACTTTTGATCACGTAATCTGTTTTTACTTTTTAAATTATTTGAAAATCATTTATCTGAAAAAAAACAATATGTTCGAATAGATCAGAGGTCCTATGAAATCAAAACCTGTGGAGTTCCACAAGATTATATCTTCAGTCCTGTATTATTGCATAAACACCCTTCCGAATTTGCCATTGAACGGAACAATTGAATGATTCACTGGCGATACTGAATTCAATTGTTTTTAAAAAAATTATAAAAAAATACAAAACAATATGAAAAGTAAAAAAACATCAATCTGCAACGACATAAATCATCTCCCCCATGAATATGTCCAAAGGGAGAGAAGATAGTACTACTGGGTCTCTGAAAGTGAAACAAAATGTTTCGAATCATACCCAGGCAACCAAATTTCCTTAGATATATCAGATACGAACCCCTTTTTCTTGATCTGTGTCCTGAAATATCACGCCGTTTCACGAAGGCTACAGATCGAAAAACGAGACTTTCCGAAAAAAAAACTCATATTCCAAGTCGTTACTCCTCTTGACGCTCCATTCATCCCTGTCACAATATCCACTCCAAACAACAGTTTATCACTCGCACACTCCCTCAGATTGGCAATTATCACCTCGTACGTGGACTCATCGGTAAGTTCAATTTCCTCCCGTGCTCCTTTGTCTATCTGAAGTGCTAAATGATTGCTTCAAATTTAATTGCATTTCGTTCGCAAGTGAAATATTAATCCTGGTGAGGCGCTTCTCTAAGTCAATGAGAGGTATTAGTTGAATAGTTTGAGCGGGAATAATTCCAAATGCAAACGATTCGAAATTGGATTAATTACTGATTCAAATGAGAATGAGATATGATCTGATGAGGGAACAATTGAGGAAATGTATCAGGAACTGAACTTTCTCTACGACTACTCGGAAATTTACTCCATTGAATGCGTGTACTTGATCAAGAAAGATGTTCCGCATTGTTCAATGTGAAATATTGAACACATACATCTGGTGAAGCGTTGGTGGAAATAATTGTTGTTGGGAAGTCCTTTTTCATTCATATTTTGAATAAAAAATTATTCATTACGAACGATTCATTTTTGAAATATATACAGGGTGTAATCTAACATCATGCACACCCGTGAATGACGAGTGTACAATGTCATTTTATAACGAGTTACAGTGGTCAAAAATATGGAAAAGAATGAAAACATGGTTTTTATTTGTAAAATTCGACAAAATTTTGGGTAGCGCCTCCCGCCTAATTTCAGGTGACCTGCTCAGAGAAAAACTTCGGCAATTGCCGAATGCAACGAACATTTAACTCGACATTTGAATAAGATAGAATGTTGAACTGATTGTGTGGTAAATTGATACAAACTGGTAATGAAGTCAGAACTAGTTGACTTCATACTCTGCTTTCAGACACATATCATGATTATCACAGTCACTTGTAAGAAACAAACAGCATAAACAGTATTGAAAAGGAAAAGATTCGCAATTGAAAATTGTTTTGAAAAATTATATCACAACCATTGTAGTGATTCAGACATTCAGAACACGTGAACTGACTATTGTTGCCAAGCAATATTCTCGCATGCATGGATTACAAACTGCCTACGAACAAAAGTTTGTTAGATTCTACTAGTGTTTTCTGATTGGCTGGTGAATGAAAGATCTTGAGATCTTAATCAACAACCAATCAGAAAACACGCGATGTAGACGAGAGTTCATTCGAACGATATTGTCTTCAATTCAAGAATATGAATTTTGACGGAAAATCAATAATCTCCGACTGAATTCATAATCTCCGATCTCGAAAACACCGATATACCAATTTTGAAAAGAGACTTTCCTTGATCACAAAATTCCTCCACCATATTGTTAACTTGAATTTATGACAGAAAATTCATAACGTCAGACCCCTGAAACCCGACATATCAATTTTGAATAAAATTGTACCATATTTACAAAATTCGTCCGCCATTTCGAATTTATGAATTTTGAAAAAAACATCAGAATCTCCCACCCCGAAAACTCCCAAATACCAATTTTGAATAGAATCGGACCATAATCACAGAGTTCTTTGGGGATCTCCGAGCCGCCATTTTGATTTCATGAATTTTGACGAAAAAATTATGATTTTCGACCCCGAAAACCCCCCTTTACCAATTTTGAATAGAATCGGACCATAATCACAAATCTCGTCTGCCATCCTTTTCAAATACAAGCTTTTATTCAAGCCGTGAACAAGCCGTGAACAAGTCATCGCTGACAATGATTTAATTAATTTATGTTGAATTATTTGGTTACAAAAACCATGTCACGCGAAGTGTTCATAAAAGTATGTACCAATTAATTTCATTGGAGATGATTGGTTGGTAAGTAACAACTTGTCGAAGTATGAATTTGATTACAATTCACGCGGCATGCCTTTTGAAACCTAATAATTCAACAACAGATAATAAAATCATTGTCAGCGATGACTTAACCTCATTTTATACGTTTAGTACACGGCTCAAATAAAAGTTAGTTTTTAAAAGGGTTTCTCATCAGTTATTTAATTCTTTGCTTTTTGAGTAGTTCGCCTCACTCTGTTAAATTCTAATAGAGCATCGTTATCACAAAGTCTCTTCCCTGTAAGTTTTGAGCTGACAAAAATCATGATCTCCGACTCCACAAACTCCCACACACCAATTTTGAATAGAATCTGACCATAATCACAGAATTCCTCCAGCATCCCGAAGAAGCCATTTCGAATTCAAGAATTTTTACAGCAAAATCATAATCTCCGAATCTGAGAACCCCCACATACCAATTTTGAATCGAATTGGACCATAATCACAAAACTCGTTCGCCATCTTGGAGCCGTCATCTTGAATCTATGAATTTTGACAAAAAACTCATAATCTCCGACCCCAAAAACCCCTCATACCAATTTGGAATCAAATAGGACCATAATTACAATCTCATCCGCCATCTTGGAGCCGCCATTTTATTTTTTCTCTCTTACAAAAATATCATAATGCATTGTCACCAAAATTATGAACACCTGCCAAATTTTAAATCAACCGGACCACTACAAGTTGGTCAAAATTCACTTTAGGAAAAATATTTGTGGAACTTCTTCTGTAAATGGCGTCTTCTATATACCCATTTAAGGAACGCATTATTTTCAAAGACACCTTGTATTCGTCAGTATCCTATGATACGGTCATGCACTGTGCAGATCATTCAATCAACCAGTCTCTCGATATCTATGAGGGATTCTCTCCGTCATCCATGGGAGATTCTATATATCAGACGAAGACATGCATTCTGATCTCTTTAAATATTTATTTCGTAATTGTTGGTCAGGTTGGGACCATATTCAATGTCTGAATGATTGCAAATGTAGCATATTGAAGTTCTACATTGTTTAAGAATTGCCGAAAATATACGAATGGAGAATAGGGGGTTATAAAATGAAGAACCCGAGAATGAAGTAAACGACAACGAAGAATTTTAAAATGACCTCGATACCGCTGAAAATGTGAAAATCAGAAATTGTATGGGTGATAATAGAAATATGAACAAGATCCAAAAATAATCGTCGGTTGTGTAACTGTGGTTGTCAATTTCACTTATTCAGATATTGGGGATGTATTATTGTGAAAAAAAAGTTATAGAAATATTGAGAATTTATAAAAATTCATAGAGAAAAAGATACTGATTTTTTTCTAATTAGACAAAAAAATAGAATTAGTAAATCTTGAGAAAAAATTGGGGTTCTATCAATTTTATATATTTTCATATTTTTGTAGCGAATCGACGAGTTTATAATAGGAAGTAACCTAAAACATTGCTCGTATTCGCTTCAAATGGGAATACATACATAGGCGGTTGCCTGAGAAGGTGTAGGAGGGCTCATATACGGGGTGTCCCAAACTCGATGTACCATAAGACGTTTCTGTAGAACGGCAAATAGGATTATTTTGAAAATTTGGGTTCTTGTGTAATTAATTTTGCTCTATCGTTCTAGAATATTTTCAGCACTGCGGCGTTGCCGCTTATATTGAAAAGTGGCAACAACTTTGATATTTTGAATGAGACACCCTGTAAATTAATGCTCTATTCGCTTTGCTATTGATTTGCGTTAATTTTTGTACGATACTGACCTATAGGTATAGCAGTTTTCGAGAGATTCTTTGATTTCCTTAATTTTTGTGCAAAACATAGCTTCAATTGAATGTCTATTACTGCGGTGTTTGGACTTGTACAGACCTGAAATTTTGGCTGTCGTTTACCAATGTTATGTGCATTAGTTATATCTTAGGGAATTCGTTCTCCATTGTAAAGGGTCGTTCACAATTTGTGATATTTCCGATAGATAAAAAAATGGTGAAAAGTAAATGTTCCTTTACCTAAATAGTGTCATACTTTCTAATACAGTAACTCATAGAAAGAAATAAAAATGATAAAGTCCCTATTACTTGCACCGGTACACCAAAATAATCGATAATTATATTTTTCAGACATTCTTAACTAATTTTATAATACGACTCAACAGATGAAGCACCCTAAGCGGGCGAGTTCACACATAGAAATTCCTCTATTCACATTGGATTAGATCGTAGCCGCTTGCCGCCAGACACAAACAAAGGAATAATTCATAAGAACATTGAATCTTGGGTCGCTACTGAAACAGGGCCATCCATATGTCACTATCGGCTTTCTTAAAACGATAGCAAACGCGGTGAGAGCGGAAAAGAATGAAAGTAATTTAAGGGGTTACGTCAACTATAAAAAGTAAATAACGTATCATGGCGGCTATTCATATCAAAGGAGAGGAGGGGAAGACTATATAAACGAAGTGCCAACATGATCATGGTCAATTCAAGTTCAGCGAGAGATTGAGTTTATAATTCAGAGTGAACACTCACATACAGAATCTTATTCAAGTTGAACTAGATGAAGAAAAATGTACAGTAAAACAATTCGAATCAGTACAAATTCAGACAATAACAGTATCTCAATTTTGTTAATAATGTAGTCCAGTCTAAAGCATCTCACACTCCATTCTCAGTGGGAAATATCCTAATTATAAAGCAGTAATCCACCTTATCGAGATCAGTTTCACAAGTATGGGAGTTGAAACCTTTTATAATACCATCAGGGCAACATAAATAAATCGAGTACAGTCACTACGGCCAAATTATCAAATCTATCAAAACCCCGGAACACCGAAGCGAGAGATATTCAAAGTGCGGAAATAAATATTCTAAACGGATGAAAATATCTTCTTCGAATCCGAGAGCTAAATTGAAATGTCTACGCGAATAAATCATAAAAGGTGTGCAAGTGGTTTCTTGAATCTATGAGTTAGTACATTGTATAGTTTCATCTTTCCTAGTCAGTATTTCTTTAAACCCTAGTTTGATAATTATTTTATACAGGGGTATATAATATACCCTCTTTTATAGTATAGATGTTTGATCTATAAATTGAGGGTAAGGTTAAGAATTAAAGATTTGAAGTCAGAAATTTACTGGGTTAAATCCATCTATATTATTTTTACTTTGATTGCAGTTTTGTTTGTATGACCATGACTGTATTCAGATACATGTTTCATTATATTTATCCACTATTACACCTTCCAGTGCATTATTTCCTCTGAATTCGAAAGGTATAAAGGTCTGTTAATTTTAATTATAGAAGAACAACCCACCTTCCACAATCTCAAAGGGTGCAAAAGTATGATAAGGCTGCTCTCAGTAATATTTTCTTCGTTAATTATATTTTGATCAACAGGACTCTGTATAGCTAAGATCAGTTCTTTTGAGCAATCTTACAGAAGTAATGCAGGGTAGATTGATTCATTCATAAAAGTATGTACTACTTCAATGTCTTGGCGTATAGATGGTGTGGTGTGAGTAATTCATATCACTCCGTTTACAGGGTGGCCCACCACATTCGCCTAGGTATTTCTACGAGAAATAAAGAGAGTTAGGGAAAAACATTTAGCACAGTCATATGTTGGTCCATGGGGAGCATATTCCAAAATTATTTTGAAATATAAAGGGTGATCCCCAAAAAAATTACATACCAAAGTTATATTTTTTCTTATGGAACACCCTATATTTTTTATATTTTTAGATACTATAGACAAAATAAAGGTGAGTTGCTATCATATTTCCCATACTTGAAACTGACCGTTTCTGAGAAATTTTGAGAAATTTAAAAATACAGACCATAATTTGAAAATTGTTTTCACCCTGTAACGTGTAACGAGCTGCTCGTGAATAAATGTACTGCTTAGCTCAAAGGTTGAAGTTAACTACTAAATGAAATTTTTAATGCAATATTATACAGAGTGGCGAAAAAAATTGCCTCAAAAGTTGGACACACATTTAATTAAATAACTTCATAAAGTTGAATGGAACACCCCATATTTGAAGGCGTAATTTGACGCAGAAGTAGATTCCCTTCAAAACTATATTTGGGTTCCCTATACCTATCTCTTCTGCTTTTTACACAAAAGGCGTTTTTATATTTTATTTATGAGTAATTTTTTTATCTTAAAAATGAAACAAACTGTATTATAATGAAAAGCTTGAAAAACATTTTTGAAGTCATTTTATCGAAAAATTAAGAATCTTAAATAGTTTATTATTTTAATAAATGCTCAAAAAGACAATAATTTTAAACTAGTTAAAATAATGATAATGGTTTGATTAACAAGTTGTGTCACTGTCAAATACTTTTTGTTTCATAATAATAATCAACGTCATCTAGGCCAGAGCCCACTATTATTAAAAATATAGTATAATAGGTTTTATAGGAAATCGTAAATGTATGTTTTTATTGACCCCATATTGTAATTTTGGTATTCATTTCAATATGAAGTCTAATTTGCTAAGAAACAACCGAATTCAACATATTTCGCCTCAATAATTAAGACACGTGCATCTTCTTATTTTGAAGAATGCTTTAATATTTCAGAAATGGCAATAAATTTGAGTTTTTACATTTGCCTGCATTTTACTTTAGATACACCGTATTTTCAAAAATTTAAACTTCTGCTTCTAGCGAATCTACGTATTCAAAACGCTTTTTTAGCTTTTCATCACAATAAAGTGTGTTTCATTTTTAAGATAAAAAAATTACTCATAAGTAAAATATAAAAACGCCTTTTGTGTAAAAAGCAGAAGAGATAGGTATAGGGAACTCTACTATAGTTTTGAAGGGAATCTAATTCTGCGTCAAATTACGCCACTCAATACGGGGTGTTCCATTCAACTTCAAGAAGTTATTTAATTAAATATGTTTCCTAATTTTGAGGCAAATTTTTTCGCCACTCTGTATAATATTGCATTAAAAATTTCATGTAGTAGTTAACTTCAACCTTCGAGCTAAGCAGTACATTCAATCACGAGCAGCTCGTTACACGTTACAGGGTGAAAACAATTTTCAAATTATGGTCTGTATTTTTAAATTTCTCAAAATTTCTCAGAAACGGTCAGTTTTAGGTATGGGAAATATAATAGTTACTCACCTTTATTTTGTCTATAGTATCTGAAAATATAAAAAAATATAGGGTGTTCCATGAGAAAAAATATAACTTTGGTATGTAATTTTTTTGGGGATCACCCTATATATTTCGAAATAATTTTGGAATATGCTCCTCATGCACCCACATGTAACTGTGCTAAAAGTTTTTCCCTAACTCTCTTCCTTTCTCGTAGAAATACCGAGGCGAATGTGGTGGGCCACCCTGTATAGTTCAGAGGCGTATCAAGGAGGGTCATATATGGGGTAGTCATATCAATAGTCTGGTTTCCGGAATAAAAGCAAGTTTCTATAAAAATCGGATTGGTTTGCCATATTTTGTATTGAATGTCATGGAACACGTCATTAAGAAAATTCGACAATTAGTGTAATAACTATTCAAACGAAAGGTTTTAAATAATATAATTTTTTTTTTTTTTTTTTATTTAATTTATAATTAATAAATTCAGAGTTTAATTCATTTTGGAATGGCGAATGGTGAATAAATTTAAGAAAATACTTACGTATGCCTGCTTGTGTGTACAGTAGTTTAACAATATAGTAAGATTGTGCAATAATAAACATTCATTTGAGATATAAATAATTAACTATAAAAAAAAATATAAAAAAAAATTAAAAGATTTTGAAGTAAAACGAACAGTGATAATAAATCTATAAAATGATATATAAGATTGGTAATACAGACAACAAGAAAATGGTGTAAAAATCAGGGTATATTACTGTCACAAGATAAAACTAAGGTATTAAAAGATTTTGAAGTGAAACGAATAGTGATAATAAATCTATAAAATGATATATATATATACATACATATACACATATATATATATATATACACATATATATACACATATATACACACATACATATATATATATATATATATATATTAGTGTTTGACAATCGTATATGAGAAAGAGTCAAGTCTTGCATTTAGTTTTCAATTTTCTCATGTATTTCTGCACGGGAAGTATGCTGAACGAAAAGTTTAAGTTTGTTTTTAAATTTTCTAGGGTTTGGCTCGCATTTCAGTGTTTCAGGTAGACAGCTGAAAAGTTTAGGGCCCAAGTAACAATAGTTCCTTTGACCGACTGACTTGTGCATGACTGGTATTACGATACGTTTTTTGTGGCGGGTGCTATAGTTATGACTGTAGGTGATCAATTCGTGTTTGTGTTTATATTGGACTGCGGTTATGTTTATGAAGAATAGTTGCCATGGGTCAAATAATTCAGTTTCCGAGTAGAGGAGGTTGCTAGGATAGTTGTATCCTTTTTGCAGAATACATCTTAAGAAACGTCTTTGAATGACTTCAAGTGAATGTAGATGTGTTTTAGAGACTCCTCCCCACCCAATTATGCCATAGTTCAAGTGAGATTCCACCAAACTTTTGTACAAAATTATTTTTTGTTTGTGGTCGAGTATGCTGATTATTTTTCTAAATTTGTACAGAATGCAACGTAGTTTTTTTACAAGATGTAATACTTGTTGGTCCCATCTTAGATGGGTATCTAGAATAATGCCGAGGTATTTGATTTTTTTGACAGGTTTGATGACGGCCGTGTCATATTCTGGCAATGATACATTATAGCTACTGAATGGTACGTAGTGCGTTTTGTCAAAATTTATTGATAGTAATCTATAGTCAAACCACTTCTTTATGTCGCGTAGGTCGCACTCTAACTTGAGTTTCAGATTGAACCAGTCATCGTCTTCGCAGAATATGACTGTGTCATCGGCAAAGCTGATAATTTTCGAGTGGGTACTCAATAAGAAGAGTTTATTGAGGTAGATATTAAATAACATTGGTCCTAAGACTGTTCCTTGGGGTACACCACATGAAATAGTTTTTTCATCACTCACACTGTCATCGATTTTCACTCTTTGCCGCCTATTCAGTAGATAGCTTCTGAAGAGGTTATGTGGTATGCCTCTTATCCCCATATCTTCTAGAGTTTTGAGTAATATAGAGTGGTCCACGGTATCAAAAGCTTTTCTCAAATCTATGAAGACACCAATTGATGGTCCAGACTCATCTAAACATTGATATATATTTTGAGTCAATATTTTTATCGGATCTTGTGTAGACATGTTTTTTCTGAATCCATACTGGGATTTTGACATTATATTGTATTTTTCGATGAATTTATTTAACCTTTTCTGAATAACCTTCTCCAGTATTTTGGCCAGACATGTTATCAAAGTAATAGGCCTATAATTTGCGACATCGGTTTTGATTCCACTTTTATAAATCGGTGTCACCAAGGCCGTTTTGAATGCTGTGGGAAAATACCCCTGTTCCAGCGATTTATTGACTATGTAAGAAAGTGGTTTTGTTATATAGTTGGAGATAGCTTTGAGGGTTTCTGATTTGATATTATCAATGCCAGGGGCTTTTTTATTCTTGAGTTGTGATATTATTTCTATTAATTCATTTTCATTTACAGGATGTAGAAAAATTGAGTGGTCGCATAAACTTTTCCTTTCCATATAATCTAGATTTCTGTTTATATTTTTAGCTAGCTTTTCACCTACAGATATGAAGTATTCGTTGAAATTGTTCGCTATTTCGACGCTGTCATTGATTTGTTCATTGTTCTGTGTTATGATCGATTTTATTGGTGCAGGTTCTTCTTTAGTCAATACTTCATTCACAGTTTGCCAAAGTTTTTTAGAATCGTTTCCTTCTGCTTCTAGACGTTCTCTATAATATGAAGTTTTGGTAGTCTTTATGAGTTTATTTAGATTTTTTTTATATCTGTTATATTCTTCAGAAAGGGCGGTATTATTTGGATCACCTTTCAATCTATGGTACATACTATTTTTTTTATTCACCGAATTGACGAGGGATTTGGTCATCCACTTTTTCCGTTTTCTCTGTTTGTTGTTGATCTTTATAAATTTCGTACATTTATCAATGTTAGTTTTCATAATTTTAATTAATTCATTTGTTGCAGTATGAATGATAATATGACGAACTGAGTATACACAGAATGAGTAATATACAGGGTATTCCAAACTCGATGGCCTATTGGACATTTCTGGAGATCTGAAATATAAATACTCGAAATTTTGTATCCCACGATAAGAAACTGCGCTCTAGCTCTCAACACGTTGGGGACGGCCGTAAGAAGAGAAAAAAAGTCACTCAACCGGCAATATTTTTTTTATTTTTCAGATTTTTTTCACTTTGTTGCTCATAGAAACCATCATAATTGATAAATCTTGGTCCGGCTCATATACGTTGGTCGCCAGGCCGGCGCTTGATCGCTTACCATTGATAAGATCATGACGTCTGAGTAAAAATATGTTGTGCGGCATCACATTAATACCGCGCCCACCTTTATAAAAACAAGCGTGGCATCCGCTTCATCTCATGCCGTCTTCAACGTGTTAATGATATTTTCACGGTTGCAGTGTTGCCACATGTTCTAGTACCTAATATCGACTTTCGAATATCAAATGGAACACCCAGTATTTCATTCTGTTTTTGGATTCTACTGACGAATACAAATGATTTTTACTGAACATGTCGTACACTGTTCATTGAATATTGATTGTTTTGTAATTGTTTTGCTACCAAAATGAGACCAACTTCAATTCAAATACCTCCCTATCTGTTACCCTCGCAGGACTCAAATTCAACTTTCACCCAGAAAATATTGAGTTATTTCACAAACATCGAATGATTTGACCATATTTTATACAGGGTGTCTGAAAAACATATTTTTGTAGGTGATTAGGAAACACGGACATAAGACATTTTATTTAAATGGGACACCCTGTATATTATGGAATATCCGGATTCTACTGAAAAATACCAATAACTTTCACCAAGCATGTCCCATACCTATCTCTCACCGTTTCTTAAATAGTAATCGTTTTATAATGTTTCTCTCGACTATCGAAATGAGTTCAAATCAATATGAGATATCTTCACAGGATTAAAATTTGATAAATAGTTGATTCATGTGGAAGAGTAAAACAACTCAAGTTTCAGCTGTATTTCCAAAAGTATGAACATTTTGAAGAGAATCATTCGAGATTAATGTGAATTTGATTTCAGATTATTTCAATTGGGTGATATTACCTATTTCGATTTGTTATACTGGGAAATGAAAATGGTAGTAGTTAGCCGTAACCAGAAAAGAGCAAGACAATCTTTCAGTTTTACAAGCAGTGATTTTCATGGCGTTTCAATCAAAATGGACATATTCAAATGCAGATATTTCAAATGTTTATAGAAACTTGCTTCTATTTCGAAAACCAGACTATTCAGGTATAGGTTTATTCGATAATATACAAGGTATTCCATTTAAAAAAATGTACTCTTCACCATTTTTGTATCTATCGGAAAAATAGAAATTTTTAACGACCCTGTGTTATGGAGAACGAATTCCCTCAGACATTATAATATATTTTTATTATAATAATGATGCGGGTAAATTTGTCGCTGGCATTTTCTTTGATCTCGTGTGCATTCGACAGCCTACGAATAAACTTCATGTTGAATAAACTTGAAAGAAATGGAATAAAGGGAAAAATCATTGAAGTAATGGAGTCATACCTCACCAAAAGGAAGGCATATGTACAAATAAAAAATGAATGTTCTGAAACCTACCCCGTAGATATGGGGGTTCCAAAGGAGTCAGTGCTGGGACCAGTACTCTTCTTACTATTCGTCAATGATATGCTCAACCATGTCACGAATGGACTAGTCACAATGTTTGCAGACGATTCTTCGGTGGTGGTCTCTGCACGGACTCTAAAGGAATTGGAAAACACTGCAAGCGAAGTCATAAATTCTTTCGGAAATTGGTGTTATACAAATAATCTGATACTAAATACTGAAAAAACTGTATATCTTCAATTCAAGTGCAGAAGAAACAGCCCTATCTCTCCTCTAGCGGAAATCCAGAACTCGGACTCAACCAAATTCTAAGGACTTCACCTGGATCAGTACATATCATGGGACAGCCATCTTCAACACACTCTGAAAATACTTAATTCCAGATTTTTTGCTAAACTGAAACTGAAAAATCATTGGACCATAACGCACTAACGGACATGTACTATTCACTAGTATACTGCCATTTTTCATAAAACGTCATTTTATGAAGAGATTGCACCAATTCTGAAATAATTTTTGTTTGTCATCCTGATACTTATGTTCAGTATGGAATCCAAAGATAGCTCTATAAAACATTGATTTATGTAAAAGATAACATACATTCATTCAGGAGACACTCATCCTTCCACTGCGAATGCCTTGAGCGTAACTCAACATAGACTGACAAAATTTGAAAAAAACCCGGGATATGTCGAAGCTAAGTTTTTCGACAAGCAACCGGTCAACATACAGAACATGAGTCCCAGAAAATACAAAGAAACAATTAAGAAAATAATGCTGGAGGAAGCATATTATTCGGTAGGAAAAGTCCTCAATGACTCGCTAGAGTGAATTAGTCATAAAGATATTTTCCATTTTAAATTTAATTTACTGACTTCTCTCCAATATGTATCAATCAATCAATCAATCAAGATATGCTTTATTTGACAAAGAATGAAATTCTCAAAGACAAAGCTCAGGTCTGAGTTGAACATATAAGAAATAGGTTTGTAAAAATTATAAAATTATATAAATAATCTGAGATTATGCACATACAGTTAGGTTATAACTAAATGAGTGGTTAACAATATAATAATGTATATAAAAGAACTTTTCAACAAAAAATTAAACCGAAGAAATACGGAACTGAAGAGTAAAAAATAAAAACTTTTTAACAAAAAATTAAACCGACGAAAAAATCAACTGGAAAGCAAAAAATAAAATAAACGTTTTTAGTCTAAATGATAATTGAGCTCCTAAACTAATGTAAGTAACTGATTTTGAGTCGGCGCCAAACAAACTAGCAATTGAATTAGGTGAAGCGTAAAATGATGGCAGCGAGATGCACGGCTTCGTTTTGATGACTTCTTTCATAGATAATGATCTTCGATAATTGTTTGTTTGGCGCCGACTCAAAATCAGTTACTTACATTAGTTCAGGAGCTCAATCATCATTTAGACTAAGGAGGTTTATTTTATTTTTTGCTCTTCAGTTAATTTTATCGTCGGTTTGATTTGTTAAAAAGTATTTTTTACTTTTCAGTTCCGTATTTCGTCGGTTTAATTTTTTGTTAAAAAGTTTTTATTTTTAAATTTTTTGTGGCCAAAATCTACCAATTACTACCTACTTGTTTTTTTATTACTTCCAGAATACTTACTTACCCACCTTACTTCAACTATTACCAGTTAAATAATATGATTATCTACTTTTACTATTTGTTGTAATATAAATTATTCTCGTTGTTCTGGTTAGTTTATTTCATTACTCTGTATATCATTCCATCCTCTCATAAACTATACTGATTTTGACGTATGTGGCATGAGAATAATGTCAGTAGCGATCCGTCATTGTCAACTACGTATGTGTGTGCCAATGTTCACTAGTAAAAAATCAATTATCCCCTATTTTTCCACCCGTGAGGGTGGCTAATTCCTCTCGAAATCCAAATATAAGGTATACCCTATCTATTAAAAAAAGAATCATCCAAATCGAAGAACCCAGTACAAAGTTATGCCTGATAGAATCGGTTGACGGACCAGAATTCAGAGGGTGAGTGATCAATATCCTTTATTTTGCTACCCTTAGGGGTGGATTTCATCTTTCAAATCCAAATGGGACCAAATTCGAAGTACACCCTATCCACTGAGGAAAGAATTATCGGAATCGGACACCTCAGTAAAAAGTTATGCGTGATCATACATAAAAAAATATGATGGAAAAAAAATACGGGTCGAATAGAGAACCTCCTCCTTTTTGGCTTCGTCGGTTAAAAACAGATAGATAATGTCTAAGATACGCCATATGCATATACATTTGAGATGTGCAGACCAAAAGATACAAAGTGTGGTAAATAGGCAAGGTTGAATAAAGGACAGAATTCAGTATGTGTGAAAATAAAGACAATGTTACGTACTATGGAGCTATTGAGAACATTCGTTATAGTCATACAAGTTCGTCAAATATTATGAGTGAACTCCCATGTATGTGGAACTGCGACTAGCTGAAAGTTTAAGTTAAAGTATGCATGAATGTAAAATGCAAAACATTTTCCAGATGGCTGCTGTAGCAAATACAAAAAAATTTGAATTTGAATAACTAATGCACAGAACATTGGTGAACCACACTCAAAATTTCAGCTTCGTACGAGTCCAAATTCCGCAGTAATAAACATTTAATTGAAGCTATGTTTTGCACAGAAAATAAGGATATCAATGAATTTCTCGAAGACCGTTAGTGATAGGTATAGGGAGATATCATACAAAAATCATCGTGAAGCAATAACAAAGCGAAAAATGCAAATATATATAGAATGTCTCATTTAAAATATCAAAGTTGTTGCTACTTTTCAATATAAGTGGCAACGCCGCAGCGTTGAAAATATTTTAGATCGATAGAGCAGAATTAATTACCTAAGAAACTAAATTTTGAGGATAGTCCTGTGTCCCGTTCTCTAGAAACTATATAGCCACTTCAACGATGCTTGGGGTTCCAGCCCCATTGCCACAGTGGTATCTTTCTGGGACAACCTGTATACTCTGAGCCGTCTTATGTAACGCGTTGACTCGTAGCTACTAAACGACTCCGAGACGTGATGTCGCAATTAATTTGAACCGCGAAGGATCCAAAATGGACCTGATGGTCGATGGATGAAACATTCAGATGTAATGGAATGTAAAATGTTCCTCCAGTCCCTCCGGATTCAGTCGGAGGTCGGAATAATTACACGCTGTCGATGGCGTTTTTTGTATTATGCGTGTCAGGAATTGGCTGCAGTAGTCGGAGAAAATGCTCTCTTCGTCTGACATTGTTTTGAATCATTATTGTTCGAAAACAGCAGATACGCAGAATATGTTTTAAGATTCTCATATCGAGTGGTCCGTCACCTCCAGGTGAATGTACATTTTAATGTGATTCAAAATCACTATGGATTTCCATGAAGTAACGGACGAGTCAATCGCAAAAATTCTTTGGAAAGCTCATACAAAAAAATATTTTTTCGGCAACCGTCCGGGATGTACCCACTTCCCGGACGCTTTTTCTTTGAGAAAGTAGCATTTTCCGGCCTAGTCCGGAAAGTACGTACTTCCCGGACTAGACCGGTAAGAAACACGTCGTTGTTGTCATTGTTAATATGAAAATCTTGGTTGGTATGGTTTTGATAAGTGCAGTTGATCATTACCAGAGCAACGAAATAACGGCTGACAGTTCATATGAAATCAGTTGTCAAAAGTTTGCATGTTTTTTGATCGCAATTCGCAATGAAATATGGAAAGCAGCAGCAATAGTGACTTTGAAAATGTGCCTTCGGAAATTAATATAAATGCATATATATATATATATATATATATATATATATATATATATATATATATATATATATATATATATATATATATATATACAGTGCTAGTCAAAAGTCCTCTCCCCCCCTCATATCTTTTGAACGGGTATACTTATAATAATGAAATTTAGAGGGTGGAAAAAACGGATGTAGGCTTCTCAACTGGTCATAACAGGTGACGCAATAGTCATAAATGACGTCACAAGGCCACAGTGACCAATAATTTTGAATGGGACTCTATGGCAAGTGACAGCTCGTTTGAAAGGTATTGAAAATACCTATTTAGTCATACCAATTTTGTTTGGGTTTCGGCTGATTTTGATTGATAAATTGAAGAAATACGAAAATTATAGTTTCGCATTTAATTAATAAAGATTTTAAAGTACGCCTCTGGTTAATTGTCAAAAAGGTTGACGTTTTTGAATTCTCTACTTGTCAAAAGTGTTTATACCTTGAAAATTTACCCAAGCTATTGTTTAACGAGACGTTTAAGTGTTTACATAGGCAGAATGGTACGTACTGTAGCCGACAAAGTAGCAGCTATCTTAATAATTGGTGAATGTAGAAACAATTTCCATGCAGCGGAACGACTGTTTAATGAGAGGTACCCCGATCGCCCTATATCGAGGATTTATTTGAGGGAGCTTCTTCGGAAGTTTGAAGCATCAGGTAGTGTTCAAGATGCCAAACGATCTGGTCGACCAACAATTAGTGATGACAAAAAAATTGACATAATTGGAGAAATGGTAGTAAACCCTACTTCTTCCACAGTCCAAGTTGCGTCTATCTGTGGAGTCAGTCAAAGGACAGTACATAGGGTGTTGGCTAAAAACAAATTTCATCCATACAAATTAAAAATGGTGCACCAACTTTCAGATGATGACCCCGACCGAAGACTAGAATTCTGTGAAACTATGTCCAATAAAATGAACCAACAACCAGGCTACATACAGACAATTTGTTTTAGTGACGAAAGTACTTTCTTTCTCAATGGAAATGTTAACACTCAAAATGTGAGGTATTGGAGTGACACAAATCCTCACATCTTTCGTGAAAAACATACTCAATTTCCAGAAAAAGTAAATGTTTGGGCAGGTATTTTGGGAAACCACATAGTTGGGCCTCTTTTTCTCAATGCTAACTTAACCGGTGAATTGTATCTGGAGATGTTACAAAATGATATTGAGACGTTAATTCTTGAAATTCTAGAAGATAATCCAGATGAATTCGACAACTTGGGAATAACGTTTCAACAAGATGGTGCTCCTGCACACTATTACGGTGCAGTAAGACGTTACCTAGATGAAGAATATCGTGGTAGATGGATTGGACGACGAGGTTCGATCGAATGGCCAGCTCGGTCACCGGACCTTACACCATTAGATTTTTTTCTATGGGGGTACTTGAAATCTAAGGTTTACGCTTCAGCACCTGACAGTATTGCCATTCTGAAACAACGAATTGTTGAAGAATGTAGGGCAATTTCCGCTGACACACTGGGACGAGTACGACAAGAGTATAGCAATAGGATGCATTACTGCCAGGAAGTAGATGGAGCACATTTTGAACACTTATTATAAGAACTGGTTCTTAAATCTTTATTAATTAAATGCGAAACTATAATTTTCGTATTTCTTCAATTTATCAATCAAAATCAGCCGAAACCCAAACAAAATTGGTATGACTGAATAGGTATTTTCAATACCTTTCAAACAAGCTGTCACTTGCCATAGGGTCCCATTTAAAATTATTGGTCACAGTGGCCTTGTGACGTCATTTATGACTATTGCGTCACCTGTTATGACCAGTTGAGAAGCCTACATCCGTTTATTCTCACCCTCCAAATTTCATTATTATAAGTATACCCGTTCAAAAGATACGAGGGGGGGAGGGGACTTTTGACTAGCACTGTATATATATATATATAAATATATATATATATATATATATATATATATATATATATATATATATATATATAAATATATGAACATATTGATATAAATAAGAATTAGAATCTTTCTGTTGATATGTAGTATTTTCTGTTCTGTTCTGTTCAATTCAAATAAGAATTGAAATGTATAATAAGGAAATAAAGAAATATGTCGTCTCATTGATTTTTTATTCTTTACGGTTGCCGAAAAAATATTGTACGAAAATAGTGTTTTTGGACTCACAGACTTCCAGGACTCGCCTTTCCATAGCAATGCTGTGACTTTGTTAATTAAATTGAACTGCTGTCGATTTTGAAGCAATACTATATTCATTTGCAATTATCCAGTTTGATAATTTTGACGATTGCACGATTTCGCGGCCTTGGCATACAAATAACTACTCATCTTCATATGACGATTCGTCCGCGAAAAGCTCATTTTGTGTACTTGATACATAAACCACTATTTTGATAGTGCTTTGTTGACTGCTTTGAGGTAATAATCCGATTTTAACTACGAGTTTTGACTTCATCAGACAGTTTGGATATAATGAGGTTAATTTGTTCTCATTAGTGTAGACTTGCAGGACTTAGCCTGCAACGAATATCAGAAAGGAGTCTCAGACTTTCTTCTCACATTTCTCTGACAATCAGTTGAATGAATTCTAAATATTTGAATGTTGGCAATCGCAAGTGTCTCCTTACTGCTTTGAGCACCATGTGAAGTTAGTTTGGGCAAACAGTGGTTTTCTCATGATTTTTCTCAAATTATCATTTTGTGGTAGCCTCTGGTAGTAGTAGTAGTCTCTGGTCTTTTTTATTGTTTTATTGATATTACATTAGGATATCAGTATTTATGCTGCTATTCTTAATACGAATATAACATATCATTCTACACTTCCCTGTCTATATAGTCTATTTTATAGTAATCTAATTTGTGTTATTCAATTCCATCCCAACTGGAAAATGTACTTGCATGATTGTTTTATTTTGTTGCAACATAAAGCGATTCCAAGCGTATTTTCAGTGATGTATACTAGTCGAGAGGTGAGTTTCTTTTTAAAAAAAGTTCTAAGTCTTCAAAAAATATGGGCAATAGGTCATTCGATTCGAGATGCAATTCTAAGGAAAACATTTTTTTTATTTTGCTGACGAAATTTGCAATTGTTATTAACAAAAATCAAAAACAAAAAAAGATAGCGATAAAAGTTTCTCAAAGAGGAGAAAATTTCCAATAAAAAAGTTTCGACACCCAGGACTCTAACTCCATTATTTATGATTTGAATTTGACGATGAAAATAGGGCTCTGTGCGACCGCAACGGCATACTCTCTGAAGAGAGTACACCACATAAAATATTTTTTTATAGTAATAAATATCAATTTAAAATTTTAAATTTAATATGATTTGTTTTTAACATTTAAAAGAACAAGGTCCCGTTGGAAAAAAAATTTTTTTTTCAACATGTCCTTATTTTTCGGACCTCGGTTTCCATTGAAAAACGGCTCAAATAGCTCTAAAAAATTAAAAAAAAAAAAATAAAAAAAAAAAAAATATTTATATGTTTTGTATTGCTGTTTTTGCATCAAACTCGAGCATTTTGAAAAAAAAATTTAGAACATTTGTTTTTGAGTTGTTTATAAAGAAATTTTTTTTTTCAAAACAACATTTTTCTTGTTGAAAAGGGAAACATTCTCAATTGAATATTGATGGTAAGATTTTTGAATCAAATAACTATCTGAATGAAAATGCAAATTTTCAATTTCAGATATTTTCTTTTGAGTTTGGGCCTTTTCAGAATATCTATCAGATGTAGTTCAATGTCCAGCGTGGCTTCAGCCAGGGAAGTAGTTGTTTTCTGTTAGACATTCACAAAAAATAACTTCATTTCAATCGTGGATTTTTCAATTCCCAGAGAAATATTTCTATCAATATTCAATTGAGAATGTTTCCCTTTTCAACATGAATACACCATCTTGACGATGGAAGATAGTGACTAGAGTTTATCTTTCAGTCGCAGATGATTCCACATCTGATTTTATCAACATCCTGTTTATATTTTCAACAAATCAACACTATTCTTATTGTTTATTTTTTTTTGTATTTCCATTATTCGAATGATTAGGTGGGAATGACATTTTCTCTAGAAATCATAATTGGAATCTGTCAATAAAATAAAAAATAAAAAATATATCAACATATTTATTGTTTATTCAGTTAACAATTTGTTATAAACAAATTCCAAATCTCATTATTATTTTTTCTGAAGTTACTAAAAGTTACAAAAACAACCTCATGCAACAAAGTGTCGAATTTTTTTTTAAAATTTTTCATAGATTTTTCTAAATTAACGGTATAAAATTTTTTTCGACACCTTGTTGCACATGGTTGTTTTTATAATTTTTAGTGGTTTCAGGCAAAAATATAATGGCATTTGGAATTTGTTTATAACAAATTGGTAACTTAATAAACAATTACATTTCTTTTTTATTTTTTGTTAGTTTATTGAGAAATGCCAATTATGATATTTAAAGGTAAATAAAATCTTAACTAATCATTTAAATAATGGAAATATAAAAAAACGATCATAAACAATGAGATTTTTTTCAAGAAAAATCTTGTTTTTTTCAAAAATCATCATATTCTCTAGATAATAAATGGCAGGAATATATTTCTTTTAAATATCAAAAAATAAAAATTTTTTTTTTATTTTTTTTAACTTTAAAGAATTATAAAAAAAAATAAACAACTTTCATAACGTGAAATTATGATATATATATATATATATATATATATATATTTTTATATATATATATATATAATTACATATAAGAAATGCTCTAAGAAGCGAATTTTTTTTAGAGCTATTATTCAAACATTTATGTCGTTTTTTATGATAACGTACCGAAGTCCTGAAAATATTGTTTTTTCAAGTACCATAAACATACCATAATTTATAAAAAAATTTAAATTGATATTTATCACTATAAAGTAAATATTTTATGTGGTATACTCTCTTTAGAGACTGCGCGCGCCCGGAGCCCTATTTTCAGCGTTAAATTGAAATTATAAATAATGGAGATAGAGTTCCATAAATACAAATTTTTTTATTCGAAATTCTTTCCTCTTTAAGATATTCTTTTCTCATAGTTTTTGAGTTATTCCCAAAAAACTGAAGCCATTTCTTTTGTTTTTTTTTAATAACAATTGCAATTTTCGTCAGCAAAACAAAATATCTTTCTCAGAATTGCATTGCAAATCGAATGAACTATTGCTCGGAAACTATTTTTCGCAGGAAACTCATTTCTCAACTAGACAAATAGTGAGCATTTCCATGTTCATTTGTATGAAATTATTTTTATTTCTATATCATTCGTATAAAATTTGTAAACTACTCTGGTCATATGTTGTGTAACACTGAACGAATAGACATAATAATATCATGAGAATATAAGTTGTCACATGGTACATTTCCGACTGATGTGATTGGCTGAGATGATAAAAAAAACAGCATAGAGGAGTTTATCAAATTATTGATATTTTCATTATCACCGCTGTTACATGTCAACTGTTTTAAATGAAAATTGCATATCAGTTCGATGTGAAGAAGTTTTTTTTAATCTGATTATGTTCATTATATTCTCTTACCAAATATAACACGCGCAATGATTATTCATCGGTGAAGGCACTCGTTAAAACCTTGAGAAAATAGAACTCCTGCTGCGCAAGTCGTTCCATTTTCATCAGTTTCAACTCGTTGCTATCACCGTTGATAATCATAGCACCTGTTAGATCACCCCTGATTATAATACAATGTTATCACTTACCTCTGTAGTAACATACCTGACTCACCCCTATAGGCCAGTAGAGATAGACATGATTTTTCCAAGATTTAATAATAATTACAAAAGTTTCAAAACTTCAGTAGAGTGAAAAGGACTTCCATATGATATGTAGTCTGATTTTGCAACCCTTTTTCTAAACGGAAGATGTTGAAAATCAGGATTTAATGAATTTTCACATTATTAGCGCGGAAATGTTTTCAAAAGTTCTGCAAACTTTCGAAGTTTTAAAAAAATTCCGAATTTGCAACCATTCATACAAAACGGTAATGTCTGTTTTATCGAAAAAAATTGTTGTTAGTCCTAATTTTTTGATAAAAATTCCAAAAGTTCTGCAAACTCGAAAGAAATTACTAAAATAATGTTTTTGACAAGAGTTTTAATTTGCAACCTTTTGCGTCAAACAAAAATTATATTTTTTCATCAAATTATTTTTTATTATTGAAATAAGTATCGAAATTATTACAAAATTTTCAAATAATGGTTGCAAGTGGAGATGTCCTGACGTACAATGTTTTCATTAATTTGCAACCTCGTCTGTAACACGGAAATGAGGGTAAAATCAAAAGAAAAATATTTTCGTATTTGTACTCTACCAATAAAAGCAAATGTTTTGCGAATAGGGCAAACAACTCATTTCACCAATTGGTGGTAGTATAATAATTTGCAAACTATGTTACAATGCGGAACATTAGGAATTTGAAAAATATTTATTTTTGCAACATATGGGTTATTTGAATAATAAAGATTTTTATATAGGTACCTAATGAATGACATTCATTGTGTTACCCGTGTCAACTATCGACCAAGAAGAGGTGAAATCATTCAATATTGAAAGCTAACGTTTTCGATATGAATTCAAAACATCACATAACAATTAAGAATCTGCATAAAATGATACGTACGAGTACGTTTGATAAAGGATTGAGAATCTCTCGACATGTTTTCATGATTTTCTTGATTCATTGGAGAAAGCAGGAAATATTGAGATTTGAAAAACACTAGTACAGTTGTACTTTAGTACGATTAACCTACAACTGTGTTACATCACAGTGTTCTGTTTACAGAGTAATGAATGCTCAGCAGGTTAGTAACATGATTTATTACCAGAATAGCAGAAGACTGACGATTGTATTTTTATGACAGATGCGATTTAACTAACCAAAAACAATGCACATTCATCTTATAGTTCTGAAGCTACAACTGAAATAGAATTGCCTACCAACATGTTTTTCCCTCTCTATTTTAAAAAATTTCATGAATCAAGAAAATGATTCTTACGTATCGATTACATTTCAATCCTCCATTCGGATTCAATAGAATTTTTCATGCGAAACCACAATTGGAGTAAGGAAGTCGAGTGGAAAGGTAAATTATAATTTTATTCAATTCAAGAAATACAAACCTGTGGAAATTGAATTGGAGATGTTATATCGATTTCACAAATTTTTTTCAGCAACGTTTCTATTTGATGATGAAAATTATGTACTTGCGGATATACAAGCGTTTTGATATCCTTACTTCCATAGAGAATTGATTATTCATTTTGAAATCTCGTCGATTGCTATAAAGTCATCTTAACAAGTGAACATTTTGAATGAAGAATGATTGCATGTCATTTCTAATGCAATAAAAAATTAATGTCTTCCAATAGTCTTTTAGCAGAATTTAGCAATTTTTGTTATTCTTTCGATTGTTGCATTCGAAAACATTAGATTAAATTTATTTAGCTGATTAGTCGGAAACAGTGATTGCTTCCGAGATCAATAATTAGTTTCAAATTTTTTAATGGTTAACTACGTAACCGTATCATTCTTTGGATGCAATTTCAATCAATCAGTACAAAATATAACAGATATACGCGATGGATAATCAAGTATTTAACTGGACCACTGTAGATATGTCGGTCTTATATATATCCTAAACATATTTGCACAATGTTTGCAATTTATGTCCGAATTATAAAAAGAAAACAAATCAATTGTACAAATAAAAATGTTCCGTTGAACAATGACGGTTGCAAATCTCTTGCCTCACGTGAAATATTAGACGCAATTTTAATTGCAATTTGCATAACTTTTGAAATTATTTCGGAAGTTGTTGAAATGAAAAAAAAAAAATAATGGTGGATAGATAGGTTCCGTTTTTCGTATGAGATTGCAAACTAACATATTCAATGAGTCCGATATTCTCTTTATTTGCAACCACAATAAAGAACTTTTGTAATTATTTCAATGCTTGTGTATATTGATGCGTCGATAAACATTTTGATGGATAAATTATGCGTTTTTCAGAAATGGTTGCAAATGTATGTGAATATTTCAAACCTTTTTTTTGTTCACTTATCCAATTTGCAGAACATTTGTAATTTTTTTTACAAACTACGATGAGAAACTCAAACAAATGACGAAAAGCAAGGTTCCCTATTTTTTACAAGGTTGCAAACTTAATGCATATTGAAAAACACTATTACTATAAGTATGCCTAGTTTGCAGAACTTTTGCAATTTTCAGTGCGATAATAAAGCATGTAAAGGTTTTTTGCAATTAAAACAATGTTCCGTTCATCGCAGACTTCTGCAAAATTTCATAGTTAGTTTTCATTGATGCACTAACATACCATTGGAGTTTGAAAACTTCTGGAAATAATGTTGATTGATTGTCCATATCTGGCCTACTATACGATTTGGAATATTGAAGATTCGTTCATTTGGAGTTATCCATCATTAAATCACCCAATAATTTGTTATGGACTCAAAATGTTGCTAATCAATTCCATCCGTAGCTGCTGGTACCTCAACAAACAACGAAACATCATAATCCATCCAATCTCCTGTTCGGGTGTGAGGTCCTGGATTCTTCGAAGTGTTGTGGATTATGGGATGTTTGCATGGGACCCTTTGAATCCCACGTGGATTAATTCTAGAATCCGACATGAAAAAATAACCATGTGTTTGTGTGGAAATGCCAGAATTTTCACAGAAGAGATGAAAATTCCGGATTAGAATCATAATAAAGAGTTGAACGTTCACAGGAAAAACCCGCCTATCTTGAATCCAGTGTTTGAAGATAATTCACCCTCAGCATATTTATTATCGCCACCCATCATATTTAATATCACAACGGGATGGAGAACCGGGAGTTGCTTATTAAACATTTTTCATTTTTCTGGAGCCTACACGAGCTCTCCGTCTGAAATTATATTTTTGCTCATTCGTCGCTGAAAGATACCGATCTGATTACCCTATTGTGCTCTGTTATTCTCTGGATAAAAAAATAACTGCTACTTCTGCCAAAGGAGTTTGGTTTGTATCATATCGGAACAGTTGAATAATTTGAAATGGAATCCTCAGCGATTGAGTTATCTATACTATTATAAAATTGTAATTGTATGTTTGTTTATGTGTTTGTTTGTTCGTTCGAGCATCAAGCAAAAACTACTGGACCAATTTTTTTTGTTTGAAAGCTTATGCTTTGTCTTAAAAACTAGTATGTATTTTATTTCGCTACAACTGAACTGGATATGTAACAATAAAACCACATTTTTTCACAACATAAAGTTCAATTTATCGGAAAAAAGGTCTGATCCAGTCAATTTGTATAATGCCTTCAAACGACGTTTCGACGTAGTATTTCTCATCTTCAGGTTGAAACACAAAAATTTCTGCTATCGCATTGTACGAATGTTGTTGAAGGTGTGTGATTTTGTTGTTATGGGGAAACGTTTATCTTTCGTGTTTTTCCCCCTTCATGAAAACATTGGATTATTCTGAAGATTGAGTTATAATATAATGAGCCTTGCTGTATTTTTATGGCAACATGTGGAAATCAGTTTTCATTATTACTACAATAAACAAAAATATAAAAGGTAGTTGTGAATCTGGCTGAAATTCTTTATATCATTTCTATTGTTAGTACTGTTGTTTTTTTTTATATATTCATGTTCTTACTCTTGGATTTCTTTCTTTGGTCGAAATTTCAACGTCCTTAGTGTCGAACTAATTTTGATTTTTTTTTTCGTGTTTGGATAAGGCTGTCATGTCAGTTTTTGAGTTTTTATGGGCTTGTATTCGCTTCTACAAATGTAACTTTGTGTGACCTATATAGGTACTTTGACAGACTTCACATGGTATTCTATGTACTGTATGAGTTGGTGTGTTCTTTGGTACTTGCTTCCAATCTCAAATAAATGGTGCTATTCGTATTTTGTAGTAGATGTGAAATAGTTATGTGGTGTTTTTCCATTGTTTTATCTATTTTATTTGTCTATGTATGGTTAAGATATGTATGTTGTTGTTTGCTTTTCTTTATTATTATTATTATTATTATTGTAGATGTATCTTCTCGTTTTTTGATTGTTTTCTTTGCAAAGTAGCTGAGGTAATTATTCTCTTTCAAAATGTTATTTATTTTTTCTAAATTCTTTTTTTGAATTTTGGGTGAGCAAACTTTATGGCTTAGTCAGTTGAATTTTGATTACAATTTTTTTTTAACTAAGGGGTGCGTTTGACAAATAGTTTGGTAACATATTTGGTTCAATAAACCAGTTTGTGAAAATGTTTCCAAGTTTATCATGCAATATTGTTTCGCAATCGTCTACATATCGTTTGAAGAATATTAGTATAAATGTAAGTGATTTGATGACCTTTTCTTCAATATACTCCATTTCCAGATTCGCTACTGTTGTAGCAATTGAAGACTCCATTCCAATTCCGAATATTTGTGAATGAAAGATAAGCTGCTTTTTGGTCCAGTTCTTATGTCAATCAGAAAAAAAGAGTGTTTTTCTTAATACGGTTTTTGTTCTTTATTTCTGTTAAATCTGGTGGATATAAAAGCCGAGATTCAATTAGAATCGCTCTCTTTTCCTCCAGTCCGTGACTTCAATTGTTCTGCGATCCGTCGAAAGAGTAGTTTTCGTTAAACATTCATGCAAAAGTTTGACTTCAGTAGTGAGGTAACCGTAAGTAAAACATTGTGTATAAAACTTTGATAACCTGTTGACTTGATTGTGACATAAGGACACATTCAGCCCATATTGCCCTGTATGTATATTTTCCACCAACTGTGTTTGATAACTTATTGAGTTCATCAGGTTGGCAAAACGCCGGAATAATTTAATTTCATTCGTTAAATATTTCATACGATTTGCACAGGTGAAAAATATTCCAGTCTCGTGTCTTTCACGATGAATCATTTATGTATTGAGTTGTTAATTCGGATTACTTTATGTCGTGGGATATTTCTGTTTAACAAAGAATATATATTAATAATTCCTATCACTACGATACGTGCTATCGTGTCTCACCAATTGACCGTCCTGATTTCATTTATTTTGTATTAATTGACCTTCCCACCGTACTTGGGAGGATTGTCACCATCAATTGTTCCATTCATGACTCTGGCAGGTATTTAGAGTTTGATAGAATTCATAACGTCCTGGTATTCGATTGAAATCAATAGAGAATTTGACATTTTGCATCTTTTTTGCTGCTGTGTAATTTCAATATCCTATAGCACGAGATCGATGAACCATTCAAGCTCATCCCAGAGCGCACGGAATATTCCTAGAATATTCTCTAGCATATTCCAGGAGTATTCCAATATGAATATTCCTGGAATATTTTCGGGAGAATGTACCACGAATATTCTCGTGAGAATATTTCGGTATCAATATTCATAGAATATTCCTGTGTGAATATTCATGGAATAATCATGTAAATAATCAAATTTGGTTATTTCCGGAAATTATTATTTGTATATTTATAAAGGAATATTCCCAGAGGATACTCCAGGAGGATTCTTTCTGGATTATTAATGGAAAATTCTGGGAATATTCTGGATATTCCGGGAATATTCCTCATGGAATATTCAAGGAATATCTAAAATTTTCCCCACAAGCACATTTTAGGAATTTCAAAAAAAAAAAAATGTATATCCCTGGCACATTTAAGAATAACTCAATATGCCAAGAGTAATATTTTATGAATATTCATGGAATATCCATTGCTGTCTGGGATAGTACCTCGAGTTACGATCTCAGGTTCCGTCGAAGGTCACAATATGTCAGTTTTTCTAGCTGCTCAAGTTGTGATAATAATAATAATAATAAAAATAATTTTATTCACACATCGCCTTCTGAATTACATTACATATAAGTGAAATACAATAAAAGGAGGAGGGAAAAATTAAAACCCAAAAGCTGTGCGTAGGGCTCGAGTGCAAGTAGCTAGATTGAATGTAATCAATAATTTGAAAAAGTAATAAAATATTCGAACAAACATAGACTTAGGTACAAGGTAAATACTTAATAAATAATAAAATGGGTAAAAAAATAAAAGATTACTATGTAGGTGAACACTGACGTGGCGAATAAACACAGACAACCACAAGAAAACGATTCCGCGCGGGGTGCACTATCTGTGTTTATTGCATCACTTTTATAATCACATAACTATTGAAATATTATGGAGAAAAAAATATAAGGGTCGAATAGAGAACCTCCTCTTTTTTGGTTTCGTCGGTTGAAAATTATATTCAGTACATACATACACACAATAATCACATACATAGATACACACACATAAACGTTCATATATGATAATAACAATAATAAACTTCAATTATAACTACAACTAAGATGTTGAATTGGATGGTACTAGACTATAACCTGTTCTGTTTGTGGATATCAAGTTTTGTAGTGTGCTCAAGGGAATGGTGAAGAGCCAAGTTTAAATTTTATTCTTAAACATTTGAAACGAATTGATTCTTTCAAATTCCGATGGCAGCTCATTGAAAAGTTTCGGTCCTAAAAAGGTGTGACGTCTTTGACCCATTGTTTTTTCTGCTCTGGGTATTACGAATTTGTTTCTGTATCTTGTACCAGGGACGATTTATTTTTGTACTGTCTTAAAAGGATCGTTTTTGCATAAAGTTGGTAAACATTCATCAATGCCGTTTCTTGGTAGAGTGTATCAGATTGATACATCCTCGGTTTTTTGTAGATCATTTTGAGGATGCACTTTTGAATTTTCTGTAAGTTATCGATCAGTGTTGCTGAGGCGGCACCCCATGCTATGAGTCCGTAGAAAATGTGGCTTTCGACCAAAGCGTAGTACAATATCCTCAGATATTTATTATTTATTATGTCGGAGATGTTCTTAAATCTATATGACATGGATCATAATTTTTTGATTATATGATTAATGTGCTCTTCTCACCTCAAGTGGGAGTCTATGTATATACCCAGATATTTGATTTTATCAACAGACTCTATTTTTAAAGAGTTGCCGTTATCACATTGTATATTCAGTTCATCATATGGTGGTAGGTTTGAAGAGTATGACGTGAAAGGCAAAAAATGAGTTTTTTTGGAATTGATTGTCAATATTCTATTGTCAAAAAAATTTACAACATTCCGAAAGTCCTCCTCAATGTTGTTTTTGAGTGTTGTCCAGTCAGGTGCCCTGTAAAAAATGCATGACCGAACCAGGAGCAGTTAGCGCGCTAAAAAGTTACAATTTTTTTGTTTGCCTCTAGATACTTGCAGAGTAAAGTTTTTCATCTTAGAATGTCAATATGACTAATATTAGGGTTTTTTAACAGGAAGAAGTTCCTGAAGGTGGTTTATAGGACAATCGAATTTTCTATGTTAAAGTAATTATGAATCTAGTAAGTAATACACGTTATCTCGTACGAAGAATCCTAGCCATATAGCTGTTTCCTGCTAAGTTGGTACATAGCTAGGAAAAGGAGTATGAAAACAACATAGTTTGGGCTTTGACAAAGGGTGGGTCGAGATATCAAAGTGGTTCTGTTTCCTTTTCTCGAAACTCAAAGTAAATATCACGAGTAGCCCATGAAGTTCTGTTTTTATATTGAGACGAGTTTATGAAGTCATAAAATTGGAGTCAACGAATTTAATTCCCAAGCACACCAGAAAAATCAAAGCACAATGTAACCACCAATATTTGATTTTTGACATTTCATGTGAAAAATTCAATGCAATGTGATCAGAGTTTTTTCACGACTTTATCCAATATCAAGTGATTTTAATATTACTCAAACGTTGAATGTGAGTACACGCTTCATATTAGCTACACTTGTGTGTTTGTTTGTAACCGACTCCTTTGGGCGCGATTTTGACCCACTTCCAGACGTCCGAATGATTTGAAATTTGGCAGGTGTACATAATTCCGGTGACGATGCATTGAGAAATTTTTGTGTGAAAAAAAAACAGAATGGCGGCTCCAATATGGCGTACGAGTTTTGTGATTATGATCCGATTCGCTTCAAAATTGGTATCTGAGGGTTTTCGTGGTCGGAGATCATGATTCTCTTGTCAAAATTGAAAAATTCAAAATGGCGGCTCCAAAATGGTGGACGAGTTTTGTGATTATGGTCTGATTCTATTCAAAATTGGTATGTGGGGGTTTTTGGGGTCAACTATTATGATTCTTTTGGGAAAATTGAAAAATTCAAAATGGCGGTTTTAAAATGGCGACGAGTTTTGTGATTATGGTCTGATTCTATTCAAAATTGGTATGTAGGGGTTTTCAGGGTCGGAGATTATGATCACCTAATTTGATGGGATTATTCCATTTCTTAATTCGCAAAAAAGTAATAAAAATTATAGTTAGAAAAAAATTTAAAAACACGCTTTTATAAATAAACCACACTAAGAAGAAGGAAATAAATAATAGTTTAAAAAAACGAAAAAACACATTTTTATAGAAAACCAGGCTAAAAAACTTTAAAATAAAAAAAATCATTTCATTTAAAAAAAAGCATGTTGTGCATGGTATCAATAATTATATAGTTCATTACACACCTAGGGCAGTAAAGTAAAAAATGTCTCAGGTCACAGGTAATTATTGGCCAAGGCGATACCATGCACTCCACGCTTTTTTCAAATCAAAGTAATTTTTTTTCTTATTTTCAATTTTTTTATTCTGGTTTTCTATGAAAGCGTGTTTTTTAGTTTTTTTAAACATTAAATCAGTTTGCAGTTTCCAAAAGTGATATTCTATAACCTCTCTTTATGGACCTTCGGGGACCATATCTTGCTGTACTGTTTTTAACGTCTTCTGAAGCGCCTGTGAAAATTTCGTGAAGATTCTGGGTGATCTCATTTTTTCGACATAGTTTTTTCAGTAGTTCCTCCGTAATGAAATCTTTTTGTCCCCGTTACTTTAGATAATTATCGATATGTGCGGAGTTCAAACCAACTCTCCTTAATTCCCGAAGTATTCGACATCGAAGCCATGTGTCATCCTATCTAACTAGAATAATAGTTCTGTAATAGTAACTTACAAGTCAAGCTATAATTTGGCATACACTAGGAAGCCCTTTGGCGCGACCAACTCACTTCACCCATTATGAATGTTGATTGCGTACACATTTACGAGGGCTCACTCGGTTTGGAAAGTGCTGGATGCATTCACGAGGACTTTCCATCGGAACCATGGGTACACATACATTTATTTGCAGATTCTCTCGGAATCTGCGACGGTACAAGCTTTCCGTTTCAATAGATTCCAATTGAATTCATCTGTGAGTAGGTATGTAGAGTCTTCTCCAATGTCATTGATCAATATTCACAAGGGAATTAGATGTTCGAATTGATAATGCGATCTTTTGTTACTAGATGACTTACTTCTAATTATGAGAGAACCTTTTGTATACCTTTCACGTCGTGAAAAAAATCTACCAAATTTCAACAGTCTACAACCAGAAAAATGTCAATATAAATTCAGCCCCGAGCGTAAAATATTTAGGTATTGTAACAAGTTGATTATTGTAAAAGAATGCCCAAGCTATTCAGTGGAGGGTGCAGTGCATGTGAGTTCTTTGTGAGACCGTTGGGCTTGCATCGTTTCGAGATTTATTTATTTCGTTTTCCGAACCCAAAGGCATTTCCAAGAAATTGGTAAATTTAGAAATGGAACGCCATTCGATTTTTTTGTTTAATCAGGATGAAAATTCAAACTTCCTAGCCCATAACAATTGCAAATAAAATAATATTTCCTTCTGTAAACCACTACAACAACAAAACAAATACCAAACTTATATTAGTCTATTAACAAATGTACAAGAGTTTCTGCTGTATAACAAATATGTACAACTTTGAGTTTTCGAAGAGTATTGCTGAACTTGTCGATTTTATCGATGACGATGTACCTCTGATTGAATATTGTGTAGCTCGTAGCTAGACTTCACGTAGTCGTATGGCTCGCAATCAGGGGGTACCAATGGCTGTTGGGCGACCGATCAGGTGGAACAGACAAGCATCAGCTTCTTGTCCATGGAATGATTGTTCTCAACAGTACAACATGAAAAACAATATTCTTTGTGTCAGAGTGTTTACTAAAACATTCAACTTCTTGGAATTTGGAATTCCTCAATGCACTCTTCAACGCACAGTTGTTACAGATGAGTGTAATCTCATCAAGAGATTATTGCTTAAAATTATTCGAACATACAAATCAACCTGTTCTGAGATTTGTCATTAATATTCAATGCTGAAATTTCAGATTCGAAATTAAATTTTGGCATAGACAAAAATTGATCTTTGCTCTATATAAAGGAAATGAGGTTATTCTGATCTTGGAGAGCCAAGACTATGTTTAACAAAAAAAAATAGAATCAGAATTCAGCACAATAAAGTTAGAAGAATAATATATCCGAAACTGACTTCAATTGCAATGATATTCAGAGGAAGTGTATAAGAATTATCTTCGACCATTTGTCAAATACTTCCTCATAAAGGTATTCTGTATTTTTGTATGATAAAAAAAAATATTCCAAACTCCAAGGATATATATATATATATATATATATATATATATATATATATATATATATTTTTTTTTCTTCTTGTATTCTTGAACCATATATATTATATTTCTGTAATTTTTTTTTTGGGTTTTGGTTCACTTATAGGAATAAAACGTGGATGCAAATTTGGTACTATTTCATATTGCAATTTATTTTTTTATATAGAAAATATAACGTTTCGCTTAAGTACTTAAGCTTCATCAGATATTGTATCTAAAAAGGGTGAGAGGTGTTAGATCGTTTTTCTTGTGAAAAAAGATTATGTGTTATTACCTGTCAGCACAAATTCGGTTGGGTTAGGTTCGATGTTTTTGGACCCACAAGGATTTTAGTGTAGTGGGTTTCTTTCTTTGGTTTATTCATTCTTGAATAGTATTGTTTTCACTGTGGTAGAGTAGTAAAAAAATAAACCAATTTTTTCGTTTATCATCAGATAGTTTGACATTTTTCTGTTTTTCGATATTTAATATAGGAACGTTTGACATTGACACAAAAGACAACGAATGACGTATCTCAAGATGGTTTTAGGGATTTCGTAGTTTAGTATTGTCATCTATCTTCCCTATTGGAACTAACTCAATAGTGTATTATGATGAGTATATATTGTGATAGAAGTTTCGACTGGTGTTTTAATTTGATATGAAGGAGTTGGTGGTGTTGTTTTTTATTTTATAGTCTGTACTTTGAAAACCAACATCACGATATATCGTATTCCGATAGATGTAGATAATATATAGTAGCAAGGGGAGTAGACAGAAGTGGAATTTTGATTTAGATGATCTTGTGGTAAATTTAAGTCCCTTAATATCCGTTTTATCATTTATAGTATTTTGGTTCCGGTTTATGTGGATCATCTCTAGAAATTCTCTTTTTTGGGTGTTTCTCTCTGTGGTAAGGATTTTAGTGTCGTTATAGTTGAAAACATGGTTAGTAAATTTTTTATGTTTGTTTAGTGCTGTTGATGCACTTTTTGTATATTTATGCCCATTTATTCTACTTTCAAGGTATTGTGACGTTTGGCCGATATATACTTTATTGCAATCGTTGCCATTACAAGGTATTTGGTATATAGTGTGTTTTTTTTGTTTTTTGGATTGGGCGTTTTTAATTTAGAGAAGGTACTTTTGTTAAAAGTGTTGTAACCTTTGTGGCCAATTTGTAAATTATAGGGTTTTGTTGCTTTGGAAAGTTGTTCAGAGAGTCCTTTTATGTATGGTAGTCCAAAGTGGAGATTTTTGGGCGAGTTTGAGGTTTCATTCTTTTTTTTATTGTAGTATTTATGGATTCTGCTTTTGAATAGTTTGTTAATCAATGATGGTGGGTAGTTGTTGTTTTCAAGTGCATTTTTGGCTTTTTTTATAGCATCAGGTCTGAATTCTGGATCTGACAGTGAGATAGCACGATCAGCGAGGCCGATTATGACCGATTTTTTTTGCGATAAGGGGTGGTGAGAATTATAGTTTACATATCTGCCAGACCATGTGCTTTTTGTATACCAACTAGTTCTCAAGGTGTTGTTAGTCCGGAATAATGTCAAATCTAGAAAGTTATTTTTTTATTATTTTCTAGTTCGATTGTAAATTTCAATTTGGTATGGAAGGATTCGAAGGTTTCTTTGACGTGGATTGCTTTTCCCTGAGGTATTACTAGAATGCAGTCATCGACATATCTGCGGTAGACCGGTAGTGTGAAGTCTAGTTTAGGGATTGTGGTATTTTCGAGTTCTTCGAGGACAAGTTGACCTTCTATTTGTTTATAGAAGGTATTTTGGTATTGGAAATAGGTTGAAGTGAGAGTGTAATCGATGCTTTGAGGAATTCGTGAGTAAAAAAAGCCAAAAATGCACTTGAAAACAACAACTACCCACCATCATTGATTAACAAACTATTCAAAAGCAGAATCCATAAATACTACAATAAAAAAAAGAATGAAACCTCAAACTCGCCCAAAAATCTCCACTTTGGACTACCATACATAAAAGGACTCTCTGAACAACTTTCCAAAGCAACAAAACCCTATACTACAATAAAAAAAAGAATGAAACCTCAAACTCGCCCAAAAATCTCCACTTTGGAATCCAAAACACAAAAAATACACACTATATACCAATACCTTGTAATGGCAACGATTGCAATAAAGTATATATCGGCCAAACGTCACAATACCTTGAAAGTAGAATAAATGGGCATAATATACAAAAGTGCATCAACAGCACTAAACAAACATAAAAATTTACTAACCATGTTTTCAACTATAACGACACTAAAATCCTTACCACAGAGAGAAACACCCAAAAGAGAATTTCTAGAGATGATCCACATAAAACGGAACCAAAATGCTTGAATGATAAAACGGATATTAAGGACTGGTAAAATTTACCACAAGATCATCTAATCAAAATTCCACTTCTGTCTACTCCCTTGCTACTATATATTATCTACATCTATCGGAATACGATATATCGTGATGTTGGTTTTCAAAGTACAGACTGTAAAAATAAAACAACACACCAACTCCTTCATATCAAATTAAAACACCAGTCGAAACTTCTATCACAATATATACCCATCATAATACACTATTGAGTTAGTTCCAATAGGGAGATAGATGACAATACTAAACTACGAAATCCCTAAAACCATCTTGAGATACGTCATTCGTTGTCTTTGTGTCAATGTCAAACGTTCCTATATTGAATATCGAAAACAGAAAAATGCCAAACTATCTGATGATAAACGAAAAATTGGTTTATTTTTACTACTCTACCACAGTGAAAACAATACTATTCAAGAATGAATAAACCAAAGAAGAAACCCACTACACTAAAATCCTTGTGGGTCCAAAACATCGAACTAACCCAACCGAATTTGCTGCAGTATAACACATAATCTTTTTCACAAGAAAACGATCTAACACCTCTCACCCTTTTGATACAATATCTGATGAAGCTTAAGTACTTAAGCGAAACGTTATATTTTCTATATAAAAAAATAAATTGCAATATGAAATAGTACCAAATTTGCATCCACGTTTTATTCCTATCAGTGAACCAAAACCCAAAAAGAAAAATTACAGAAATATATATATATATATATAATATATATATATATGATCGCTTCACCTAGGTCAGGAGCAAAAATCACAGCTCTGTGATAATTATCACCAAATTAGAAACTGTACCAAAATACATCCCCAAGATCATAAAAAATATATAGTATTCAACTATATCACATACTTCTTGTGATTGACACCAGAAATATATCCAAATGCAAGTGATACCATAATATTTGAGAAACCCTCTTCAAACCCCAATGAACCCTTGTCAGAGAAAGCAATCAAAACAGATGCGACTGATCACCGATATCTTGTTTCAATTCGATATATTCCATGTGATATTCATAATTCCACCTGAACTTATTTGTAAAATGAATATGGTACTACACTGGAATCAACTATCTGCTTGACCTAAATACTGAGCAATGTCTATTGATGAGTCGAAATATCGGGACTTCATGAAGAAATATACCACGTTCTCGTTAGAAAATATTTCATCATGACATATATTGAATGTGGTCAAAAATATTTCTACATACCTCAATATCACTTTATAACTCACTGCTTTGAAATCACTTGCGCATAGGAAAGGAAGATGCTCTAAATAATTAGTTTTTTCAACATGAACAAATTCTATTTCTTTATTCAATGGCTGACAAGCTTCAGAATTCGCGATCTCTCGATCCAAGTTCGATCGCTAAGGGCTGAGGATCGCACGTTGCATTCTTTCAAAACCAGATCGTCCTGTCAAATGCCTCGCATTCGCTCATCTTCTCAACTCCAATGACTGTTCGCCGTAAGATGACGCTTAGATTTGCAATAGTGATTCCGAGATTGGAGTTAATAAGATAACTTGAGCTACTCTTAATCATTTTGTATCTCTGAGTATATCAATGAGAAATGTAACAGATATATCGTTACAGTATACATATCCACAGTCATCTGAAGAGGTATACTCATGTGGAATCCATCATGAAAAAACGACTATCCTTAATCTATCTATTATAATAATGCAGAAATTGTCATCACGAAAATGATCAAATTACCCTCTATAGGTAGTACCACTCCTCACCAATGGAGTAGTTGCATGAGGTGGAATACTTGAAACCCAACCACATTCACTAGGAAATTTACTCAAGCATTTCTACAAAATTATTTCAAGAAAACCCTATTCTTACTCTTCGGAAAAATTACTCCATGAAATCAAGCTCTTCAATCCAAGACAAATATATTTCTACAATGTTGCTTACTACATTTACAAAAACAAACACATCCTTGACAGCTCAAAATTCGGAATATGACACCTGATTAAAAACTCCATAATACTTGTAGTATTATATATGACCTCCTAGGTTCTTTCAGAAAGAATGTGATCGGTTTAACTAACGTATGTTACTTTCTTATGGTTGGCATAAGTAACATAATGAATTATAATAACCCATTATGATATTTTTCCTAGACAGACGCCGACTACCTCAAACTAATACAGGGTAACACAACAGACTCATACATAACAAGTAGCTAGTAAAGAAAGCTTATTATTCAAGACTCTCCCAACACTGGGGCATGTCCACGTCGAATAAACTCAGATACGACAGCTAACGATCTAAGCAAATTTCTAAGAGAAACAGCCACTCAAATCAACTTTCAGTGTGAGGAATGGAATAAAATCCCTGAATATATCTTTTTCTTTTAAGACATAATTCCCCATCAAAGATATTGACAAAATCTCTGATCCATCCATCAGAGGTGCATTGTTTCAAATTTAAGAAAAATTTCCGCAGCACCTGATAATAAATTCCAAGGAATTTGCAAATAGCTCAAATAAAACCAGTTTCAAACTTCTGAATATAAATGTACAAAGTCAAAAAAATAGGCTTAATCAATTGAAAGTTACATGCTCTCGGCTTCCTCCCGATTTTCTTTGTGATACCGAACACTTCCTGACGTAAACTTCCAAGGGTGTGAACTAGTGTCAAGTTTCTGCAGAAAAAATAATCCACTCGGTGGAATAGCAATTTTTGTGAATGAGGTGCATGTTCCTGACTGTGAAAAAAAAAAATTTCGAAAATATTCTAGTGAAATGTGCTTTGAATGTTCCGCGGTAAGTTGAGGAGATGACTCCTGCTTATAATTATCAATCTATAGACCGCCATTATCAGTCTTTCAATAGTTTCGAAATGAATTAGAAATTATTCTGTGGTACGCTCTCAGAAAGTTTCATACTGTCATTCTCATTAGAGATTTCCATGTCAATGGGTTTAACTCCAACTGTCATGAAACGAAACCTTTTTTGGATGTGATAGAATCTCTCCAACTGAACTATCATACTTCTCAGCCCACAAGAATGATTCATCATTCTGATGGGAAAATGGACTCATCTCAAATTGACTACATAATATTTAATCTGGAAGGAATATTTCATGTTGAAATTCTAGATCTGGGTTTCTCAGCCCCTCTTGAACAATTCATTGAATTTCCCTCCAAACGCACTGCGAAAAACCAGACATATTGTGTTTATGTGCAAAAAAGTATTTCACATCCAGGAGCAGTATCTGAGTTCAGATATCTTTTCACCGAGGAAAAACCACATTAGATTCTCCAGGCGATAACATCGAAGTGTTCAACCATTTTTGCCAACATTTTTCATGGTGTTTTGAGACTTCTCATCCAAAAAGGCAAATTGAAATAGGGATGAAGACATAAACAAACTATTCTAGTGAAATTCTCGAACTGAGTAATAGACTTGGAAACCCAAACTTGCTTCGAAAAATCTCAAATGATCCTAGCATACAGTCTAAATATAAAACCATGAAAAATACTCTAACCAACCAAATTCAAATGGAGAGAAGAATCACTACTCTACTTTAATCAAAAACTTAATAAACAAACCAAAAATATTATGGGAAATTAAACAAGCATATACAGTCATAATGTGCATATCAAACTAAACGATGAAACAACAGATGACTCCAAAAAAATTGCTGATATCTTTGTGAAATTCTTTCCAACATCTGCTATTGACCTGGTTAGAAGTAATTTTCCTGATTCAACTCCTCCCTGTTGTACGACTATGAAACACTTTGTCAATACTATGTTTACACACATTTCAAAGTACAAGAAATCGAAGATATCATGAGAGACGTAAAAAACAAAAAATCTGTAGTTTCAAAGGAATGTGTACATGAACTAGCACCATATCTTACTCTCGTAATGAATCACTCAGTTGATGTTGGAAAATTTCCGGACCTAATAAAAATCTCAAAGTGTACACCAATCCTCAAAAAAGGTGATCCGACACTGGTAGAAAACTACGGATCTATTTCTGTACCAGATACAATTCCCAAAATTTTGGAAAAAGAATACACATAAAGCTGACAAACTTTTTTGGTAAATAAAAATTACTTTTCCCACATCAACATGTGTTTATTTCAGGCCTCAACTGATTTAGTACAAAATATTCACGGAATCCTAGATAGACACTCTCTCCCAGTTGCCCAATTTTTCGATATGTCAAGTGCCTTTGATACCATTATTCCATTTTTCTTGACAACAAAGATTTATGCAATGGGTGTGAGAGACTCTGTCAGTGACTGGTTGATATCTTTCACACAACATCGTCGTATCGTTGTTGATGTTAACAACACATATAGGTGAACGAACCACCAAACTGGGAACACCTCAGGGAAGTGTTCTGCGGCCGCTGCAGTTCTTGGTGTATATAAACGACTTGCCAGAATTTTTTGAGGAAGGCATGCCATTTATATATGTTGACTACACGGCAGTGGTAGTCTCAGCAAATTCTCATGAGAAAGTTACCCGTAGAGTTGAAATAGCAATCAGTCAGTTTTTGCCGTGGTGAGAGATAAACCACCTTGTGGTTAACCTAAAAAAAACAGTTATATGAAATTCACAGGTGAATATAAATCACCTACGATTGACCGGAGTACACCAAATAAATCATCTCCGTAACAAGCTCCAAAAAACATATTTTGCTTTATTCTCCCTGGAAACCTATATCCATGAACAAAGTCTTATAATTGTTTTCTAGGCTCTGGCATTCTCAACAATTATTTACGACATAATCTCTCGGGGTTCAGCTAATGAGGTAACCAGAGTCTTTACATTATCTGCCTCATTTTCAACCTAGAGTATCAAGACACTCGTAAAAATAATTTCAGGAAATATCGAATATTGGCAGTATCCTGTGGCATTTTGAAAATATTGCGTCACATCCACACAAGCAATCACCACCCCAAGAAGTGTTCGGAAATACACTAATACACTAACAGAAATCACAACAATATCGACATGGAAAAGTTCCACCATATGGAGTACAAAAATCTCCGAAACATAGCAGGAGTCATCTCTATAACTCACTGCCCGAATCACAAAAAAAAATATCTGAAAAGTTCCAAGACTAAACTCAAAATAATTTTAATTTCACGTGGTTTTTTTTATGCATCTGAATTTCAAATATACTTCACATCCTTAAAATAATCGTTTATCTCTATAAATATTTTCTCAATGATATTGTACTCATCTGACGAACCTATCCAGGGTGATTTATAAGTACTTTGACAAACTTCAGGAGGTGACTATTCACAATATTCTCATTTGAATTGTCCGAATGAATAAATGTCCAGAAACGCTTTCTTTCCAAGATACAGGGTGTTAAAGTTTTATTTCTTAAATAACTTTCGAAATACTGACCTTAATTAAACCAAAATTGGTAATGATAGGTTTTTTGAGGTGTCGAATTTGAACCTGATGTAATTATTGCTCTTACTCGAAGGGGGCGCCACCTACACATCTTTTTCTTTTTTGAAGTTTCACAACTTTTTAAGCGTAATTCTAGCACATTTTTCAGTGAAAAAAACAATTCCTCCATCATATCTCCGTAAAAAAGCTTTCTTTGTTACAAGTCGCTATGAGTAACTTTATTTCCAGATATTTGGGCTCGAAAATTTCAAGTCTATTATTTGATAATCGATGCGTGTTGGAGTTATTACCATTATTTTGCATTTTCCACAAGAATGCTTAGGAAATTGATTTGTCGTTTGAGTAAGTAGTTTTTGTACCTATATATTATGTGACAGTTAAACGTTTTGTTGAAGTTTCTTTGACTTTTAAAACAATAATTTCGAAAAAGTGGATTATTTAAACAATAATGCTCATTTAGCCGATATGCATTTCGTTTATGGCCTTGCGGATGGCAATGCGTGCGAAGCAAGACGTATTTACCAGGAGCGATTTCCTAATCGAGTACAGCCTTATTATTGGAAGACCACGAGCAGTCCGAACTCCAGAATTGAAAGAAGATGTTTTGAACGCTGTCGAGGAGAATCCAGAATCAAGTACAAGAATCATTGCTGGAGCTCTCAATTCTACTCAGTCCACAGTTTGGAGAATTATCCACGATCAACAATTTTATTCATACCATATTCAAAGGGTAAAAGCTCTTTTGTCACGAGACTTCACCCAACGCAGTGGTTTTTGAGAACATTGGCTGAAAATCCTCAATTTTTTAGATATGTACTCTTCACGGACGAGGCAAACTCCTCCCGAAATGCTATCACAAACTTTCATAACAACCATGTTTGGGCTCTGGAAAATCCGCACGCAGTTAGTGGAAGACATTATCATTATCAATTTTCTGTAAATGTATTTATGTAATTGATAATTGCTTGAAAGGTCCTTTCTTTCTTCCGTTCCGACTGAATGGCGCAAGTTACAGAGACTTTTTGGAAAATGAATCGCCGGGACGACTTCAGAATGTACCATTAGAAATTTGTATCCGCATGTGGTTTATGCATGATGGGGCTCCGGCCCATTTTAGCGTTATAGCCAGGGAATTCCTTTAACACTGTCTATCCCAATCGATGGATCGGTAGGGGTGTTGAAGAACCTAACAAGGTCTTCAGATCTAAACCAGCTAGATTTTTATTTTTGGGGACATTTGAAGTCACTAGTTCATGAAACTCTAGTAGCAAACGGGGAAGATCTATGAAACCGAATAGTAGATGCCTGTGAAACAATAAGAATCACACGAATAATTTTTGAGCGGGTACGATATTCAATGACTAGAAGACTGAATGCCTGTATCTTCGCTGAAGATGGACACTTGGAACAATTTATATGAAAACAATTTAGTAACGTTTATTTTATTTTATTCTAATATTCGAAATTGCTTGAAATAAAATGTTAATATTTCTTGCAAATTTCATTAAAAAAAAACAGATTTGGCACCCTTGATACAAAAATAACTATTTCAAACGAGCAAAATATAAATAGAATAGGTGGCGCCCCCTACAAAAAACGAAAACTACCTACTTAAACGTCAAATTCATTTCCTAAGCATTCTTGTTGAAAATGTAAAATAATGGTAATAACTTCAACACGCATCGATTATCAAAAAATCGACTTGAAATTTTCACGTCCAAATATTTAGAAAACGGTTGCTTATAGCGATTTTTGACAGTGTTAGCTTTTTCAGGAAGATATGATAAAAGAATTGATCATTCTACTGAAAAACGTGCTGAAAGTACGCTCAAAAAAGTTATACATCTTCAAAAAAGAGAAGGACGTGTAGGTGACGCCCCCTACGAGTGAGAGCAATGAAAACATCAGACGTCAAAACACCCTCTCGATACCAATTTTTGTTTAATTGAGGTCAGTATTTCAAAAGTTATTTGAAATTAGAAAATAAAAATATAACTTCAACACCCTGTATCTTGGAAACGAAGCGTTTCCACACATATATTTATTTGAACAATTCATATAGAATATTATGAGAAATCACCTCCTGAAGTTTGTCACAGTACTTTTGAATCACCCTGCATGTAATATAACAAAAATAAAATAAATAATATTTCTAGCTACATTAATTGTTATTTTATTAACCGACGAAACCAAAAAGGAGGAGGTTCTCTATTCGACGCGTATATTTTTTCATTATTTTTTCTATGTATGATCACGCACAACTTTTTACAGAGCGCTTCGACTCCGATGATCATTTTTTCATTGGATAGAATGTACTTCGAAGTTGGTCCCATTCCAATTTGAACAACAAATCCATCCGTAAGAGTGGCAAAATGAAGGATATTGATCGTTGACCCTCTGAATTTTGGTCCGTTAACCGATTCTATCAGGCATAACTTTGTAGGAGGTTTTCCGATTTGGATGATTCTTTCTTTTATATTGAAGGGTATACCTCATAATTAATCATATTTCAAGTAGGGTGAAAAATAGGGGATGATTGATTTTTATGGGTAGATTTTTATGGGTAGAAAAATAGGGGATGATTGATTTTTCACTTGTGAACTTTGGCTCACATATGTAGTTGACAGACCCTCCTAATCCGTCAAAATGATTACATTCTATGAAAGAATGAAATTATATACAAAGTGATGAAATCAACTAACCAGAACTTTCAAAATTAATTTATATTATATAACAATAAATAGTTGAAATAGAAAATCATATTATTTAGTAGTTATAAGTTGAAGTAAGCTAGGTAAGTAAGTATTTTGGAAGTAATCAAAAATTAAGTAGGTAGAAATTAGTAGATTCCAGCAACAAAAAATTGAAAAATAAAAACTTTTTAACAAAAATTAAACCGACGAAAAAAACAACTGAGAAGCAAAAAATTAAATGAACCTTCTTAGTCTAAATGATAATTGAGCTCCTTAACTGATGTAAGTAACTGATTTTGAGTCGGCGCCAAACAAACAAGCAATTGAATTAGGTAAAGCGTAAAATGATGGCAGCGAGATGCACGGCTGCGTTTTGATTACTTCTTTCGAAGTAATATAATGATCTTCGATCATTGTTTGTTTGGCGCCGACTCAAAATCAGTTACTTACGTCAGTTTAGGAGCTCAATTATCATTTAGACTGAAGAGGTTTATTTAATTTTGTGCTTTTCAGTTGATTTTTTCGTCGGTTAAATTTTTTGTTAAACAGTTTCCTCAATTTCCAATGAATATAAATGAGGTTAGAATTTCTGAATACTTGAGAAGAAAAAGTAAAAAAACCGTATGATTCTGTCTTGTTATTGAATTGCATAAAGGATTCTGCAGAGTAACGTTATGTCAAATCCAATTCTTCCACTGAATTTTTCGTGGAAAACGTTTATTTATTTCAATTTGATCCATCAAATGGAAGAATGAGGACCGGTGAAACTTTGGAATAATAATATTTTTCTTGGCAGTTTAAAAAAAATTGTTGTGAGTAGCAGTCAATGAAGGCTTGTACTCGTGAAAAACACAGTCAATCACTCTACTGGCAGCATTTCTCCACTTCATCCCGTTCCACTGCAGGTTTATTTGTATTCCCAACAAATCTTGTTCGAATCCCATTAATCGAGTCGAGTGCCCAGCATTGTTCATTTCTCCTAATTGCAAAAAGTCAATAACCACTTCATCCAAGTCCCCACATCCATGTTGAAGACACGTCATTACCAATAAATTAATGACCTGTGTATTTGCAACTGCCAACAAAATAGAATTCTCTGACAGATTTGGAGGTACGTGAGCTCTAAATTAATCCACCATGAACGCACACGTTTGCAGATGTGCATAAAAGCAGAAACAGTTGTGATGTCAAGTAAATGTATGACGTTATTTGTAATGACTACGTGACAGGATATTCAGTTTCAGTTTGGGAGCAATTCAGTGAGAGTATTATACAGAGATACAGGAAAACATCTGCTCGTCGATTTGATTCCGGAATCAGATCCATATACAATGGAAAATCTGGAACTCACAAAAAAAGATTCGATTTTCTATCCAGTTTCCTGTACTCAGTTGATAGTCAAAAGCGCATGTTCTTTGGGTGCCTAAAGTCCTTCAATAATATTAAAATACTGTTAGGGACGTCCTAGGCGGTCAGTCTTTCGATCAAACGATTGAGTCAATCGATTGATCAGGCAACTCTAGGCAACCCGTCTAGCAACCCTCCAATCTGTTGATCAATACTCATTCGTAGTAGATTTTCCGACTCTAAAAGTGAAGTGTAGCTACTAGGTATCGTGAATTGTCTATATTTCCCTGAATAGGTATTGTGTATACGTCAAACCTGCCACTGAAGCAGGTTTGGACATTCTTGTCTTGGTACTGGTTGCCCTCGTGCAGGAAAAATAGAATAGAGAAAACGACGTTGGTCCAGGGAGTGGTTTTAATTGGGAAACCGCTTCACTAATGAATACTTACTCCACGTTCTGTGCGAAACCGGACCAGAAGACTACAAAAACTTTCTCAGAATGGACCAAGAGAGTTTTTTTTTATTGGAGTTAGGACGTCCCGAAATAGAGATGCTCTCATTTTCCAGAGCTCTAGGCAAGTATAAATCTATCAGCAGGCTGATGAACTCGCGATCCGAAATCGTTTCAGTGGGCGCGTATTCAGTTTGGAATGCAGGCTAGGAGGAATGCTTCCAAAACCGTCCAACATAGTCAGCGTCCTTTTCAATAGCTTGATTCAATAAAATTTTCCATCGATCTCCGTCAATGCTTGACTCAAGCATCAAACGGGTTTCTAGATGGTCAATCGTGCATGATTCGATTGATTGGCTCAAGATTTTGGTCAGAAGATTGACCGTCCAGTAGGTCTTCACATTCTTTTCACGGAAATATTCCTGCCCAGTCCATTGAACATGATGTTGTGGCTTCAAAGTTCAGGAACGATATTTGCTTCCAACTAATTTCTAGATATCATTTGATAACGAATGATTGACAAACAACAATTCAAGTGAAATCATGAAAACTATAACCGGTCATCTCAATCTGAACGTTTCGGAAGTTTCTGCAATGGAGAATGGAGGCTGTGAGCCTCCACAAAAGTAGCCGCAACAATATAACCTCACAGATAAACCAGTCAACATAAATGAAATTTACATCCCTTAACATCTAACAACTGTTCCAGCACCAGGCCACTGGAGCTTCGGTTCGTAATGATTTAAAAAAATCAAAATAATAACTTTAGCCAACATGAGTAAGATCTCAAATGAGCTTACGTACGATGGCGTCATTGCTAATAATGGACAGGATATAAGGAACCTGTTTCCAACTTACTTTCGAAGCGCGTATATGACACACATATTCGATAACGACAATTTTTCATCAACGTAAGCCAGAACACATCAAGATCACATTCAACTCACAGAAAGTGTAGTTGGAAACCGGTTGAAGGAACTTGATAGTAACAAAGTTGCTGGGCCCGATAGACTGCCGCCAATATTTTTCGAAAGATTAAATCTTCAGCTAATAAGATTCATAGAAAGCACGTTTTGGTTCTTGCAAACCATCCCTGTTATATCATGTTGGTTTTTGCAAACCAGTTCTGTTATATGATGCCCCTACAGTCTACCTCCATTATTTGAAAAAAACTATGGGTTACAAACCCTGTCGAAAACATGAGTGATGATATGCTCATTAGCTCGCATTTTTCATGTTTTCTGAACATCGTCGAAACCTTGATGTTTTCCCAATACTGAAATGAAATGTGCTAGGCATTGCCTAAGGTCTTCATTGAACCACAACCCCAATACCCCACAGAATAGAAAATCCAAAAAGTGTGAGGTCCTCAAAACAAATATATTTATATATATTGTTATGTTAGGAAGGACCAGTAATATATTTTAAAGGTGAGAAAGAAGTAATTTTTAAAAATACTCACAGAAAAAATGAATATTTAATAGTTAGTAGTTCATGAGATATTGTTTTAAATTTTTTTTGAGATTCTATTTCTTTAATGAAGCCTCTGTATAATATTGATAGGCAAAAATATGCAAATACTATAATGCAATCATTTTCTTGCATTTTCAAAAAATATTACAACATATAATGGTTTGAAATACAACAAAATGTCTAGATTCACAGAATTATTCTGGATTGAATGTGATCAACAAAATTATAAGGTTGAAACATACAGTATATGAAATTGCATCAAACTGAAATAGCCAATGGGAGAACAAGAAACCTCTTGAGGAAAATAGCCAATCAGTGAAGAGAGATGGTGGGATAAAAATTTGAAATTGAGGAAAAGTAAGAACACAGAAACGTCGAAGTTAATTATGATCAAATATTGTATTTAGTTTATAAGAAATGTAAAATATGTTAGTTGATAAGTTTTCTCAAATAACACCAAATTAGTGAAAGTGCGCGATTTTGAAAAATCAAATAAGATGACAAAACAGGAATGGTATCCAGGAGAAGAAAAACCAAAGCGAGGAGGAGATTGAAAAATTTTTTAGAAAGAAGCCACGTACGTACGTATTGAGAGAAAGAAATTCAGGATTTTCATTAATGACACGGTAGTTTTTCCTACAATAACAAAGCAATTCAATTACTGGATAATTTCGACACAAAATATATTAGGATGAAAGAAGATTACCTTTTTTTTTGTTCTCCACATGAAAACTTGTCCAAGCTGATTTCGGGGATTTTGGATGGTTCCTTTGCAATGGAGAGTTCCTGAGAGGAGTGGATGAAACAGGAATTCAGATTATGGCCAGGTGAAGCATCAGCGACATCACAGCTCCAGGTATAAACTCGTTTAGTGCACATCACAAACTGAATAACTTTACAAAGTAACTCGTATATCTGAAGAACTTTATATAATTTGGTATTGGACTATAAAAGAAGTCTTTCAACTCAAAAGAAAAAAGTGATGTTATATTTACAATATCCATCACTGTTTTTCGATATTCTATGAAAATTTGTCAATTGCTCATAGTTATAATTATCTATCGCAGGCCAGGTTAATATAAGTTTTCCTGAATAAAGGAAATAATTGTTTTCGATAATTTTTGGTTTACTTTCCACAGTTATATGCTAATATCTCACCAATAAACACTGAACTGAAATAGTTCGAATGACATCAAGACAGGCAGTGGCTCTGTTGCCAGTACCGACTCCTGAGGCGATGGCGTTCCCAACTGAGTTAAGTCGTGGTAAGAAAAGGAATTACGAAGAGTAAAAATAATAACATTTTCACATATATATTCGATAAAATTGTTATGGTATTGGGTGGAAGAAGTAATTTTATAAAACATATAGATAAAGATAGAAATTATTACATTCTACCCAATCATAACAAATTAACATCAAAAGTAATGGCAAAAATCACTATCATAGTATAACATCAACTTGGCTTCCCAACGCGGAGCGAAAATAATTATCATATCAAATCATAACAAAAATATCTTACCAAATCAAACAATTTTTAAAGTAATAAAAAAAAAAAAGAAAATATTTTCGACATCAAAAATATTTATACAGGGTGAAAATATTTGTGGGTGAAATAGCAACAATTGTTTTTGATAACAATATTTCATAACAAAAATGTCGCCCAAAGCGGGGCAAAATCAACAACAATTTGTTCTTTCATAACAATATATATAGATATATATATATATATATTTATATATATATATATATTTATAGGGTGTTCCAAATTAAGTCGGCACCATTGCCAACTCCGTTACTATTGATGCTACGATTTCGGTTAAATGGGCAAACTGGTAGCATTTTTAGTGGCCTTCTCGATGCCGGAATACAAAAAAAAATTGACAGTCGCGTTGTCATAATATTTCATTCTTTGTTTTGGCGAATAAAACCTCATGATTGTCCAAACACCCATTTTTGTACTTATACGAATGACAATATTTTGTTACTAATAGCAAAATAAGACAGTAAAAAGAAAAAATTGCGCTGGGATGTGAACTCGTGAAACCCGTGATCATCATGTCGCCAAAACAAAGAAATTTTTTGTACTAGTGAAAGAAATAAATATTTCCTCATGAGTCGCTCATTTTCCACTTTAGGAAGAAAAGTGATATGAGCTTTGTTGTTGAGAATGTTATTACAAATCGAAATGGATGAAAAAATAATGGTGTTCCATTGAAAAAAATATCATTTTATGTAATATTATGACAACGCGACTGTAAATTTTTTTTTGTTTTCGGCATCGAGAAGGCCACTAAAAATGCTACCAGTTTGCCCATTCAACCGAAATCGTAGCATCAATAATAACGGAGTTGGCAATGGTGCCGACTTAATTTGGAACACCCTGTATATGTGTGTGGAAAGTATTTGCTCACTAGTTAGGTAGAAAACAATATATTGGTCAAACGCAAAGATCATTATCGAACAGAATAATTTCTCATAAAAGTGACTGCCGATTACATTCTGAAACATGTGAATAGATTTGACCACCAGATGAATTTCGATTCAGTGGAAGTGATAGCGACAGAGTCACATACATCTAAGAGAACATTCTTAAGAATGGCTTTCATTTCCCAAGAAAACAATTGTATGAATAAAAAAACAGATATTAACCGTTTGAGTGAGATCTACTCTTATTTATTGTCTTCAGATATCAACCAAGAGTCCTTAAAATAAAAAAAATAAAAAATTTTTTTTTATACATATAATTAAAAAAAATTAACCATTTGAGCAAGATCTCTTATTCATTGTCTTCAGATACAGTTGGCACCACTGTTACTAATTCCAAGTGACACCCGTCAGGTGTCGTTGGCTTAAATATAATTCAGAGATTCATTCCTAACCTGTCAGTTTCACTCGTCACACCACATATTTATGGTACAATTTGTGTTGCTGTAAATAGCTTATCCTTCAGCAGGTACTTCATTTTCGATAACTGTAGTTGATAAAGTCGAAGGTGCTACTATATCAGTAGAAGTATTCAGTTTTTGATTTTCCCCCACTGATTCTGATGTTGGCGTTGTTTTCACTGTTCCTGAATAGCTGTACAATTTACGAGAAACTTCAATCTTTCTGCTTACCGATTTTTCGATGTAAGCAAATCTCCTCGGCCCTCGACTGACATAGTTGCTGACGATCGTCTTAAGCCGTGTCCCGTATAATCGTCCGGTTTTTCTAGGTTCAGATATTCAGCAATCTGCTTTGTTGTACCACTGATTGTATGACACCCTGCATGTTGAGCGAAACATTACGATACGCAATAAATAATCTTTTACTATTCATGTATGAAGGTCTTAGAATAATATATTTTGATAAAAAGTGCATGGATCAAAGGGACATCCTTCCTTTGTATTTGTGAAACTTCTTGATTTGTGATTTTTGCCATCTCGAAGGAATAACTATGAAAAACCGGCTATTATCTTCCACGTCTCCCAAAGTCAGACGAATCAAGTCATCTCCTCGGCAGGCACCGAATATGCCAAATATTAAAATTACTTCACTTAATAACCACTTCTCGTCTGGTGCTTCAAGTATGAATTTGGCGATTTGGTCAGCACTTAATACTTTGGACTTTTTCGGTGTGTAACCAACACTTTCTCATTTGAGAAATGCAGTAGTTTTTTGGTGAATTATTCACATTCACATTTTCCTTTTTCTGCCAGACAATTTTTTAACATTGGAAATTGACCCCATAAAGTTCAAGCTTTCATGGATTTGCTTTTTTCTGACGAATGAACGAGAAGAATATCATCACTTACTTTCCTAACTTTCTTTTGTTGGCGCCAGTTGCAGAATATACGATACTGGTTTTCATATCTCTCACGTGACTTTTCCGACAGTAATTCTGCACTTACTTTTGCCGCTCCACGTGATATTTCTGCCTCTGGTGAAATAATTTTCAAATATTTCCACTGAAAATATCCAAATATTGTCACAAAACAAGCGTTATTTACCCCGTTGCTAAGGAAATATACAAACAATTTGCGATTTCTAGAGAACTGTCACTAACATATCATTTTATTTTGACATGTAAGTAGGCAGCTGATGACATTAGCGCCTCGTGAAATTTGCGTGCGAGCGCACGGAAAAAGCCCTCTTTCAGTGCGCTAAATAAGCATGTAAATATAGTGTTTTCAGATAGGTATAATGAAAAGTGTTTAATGCTCATTGATTAGTGCTTAGTGATCGCGAGCTTTTCATAACTATAAGCGCTTAGTGTTCGAGACGCCAAAGCATTTTTCAAGAGTGTTCAGTGCTTAGTACTCGACACAGTTTTAATTAGTGCTCGTTACAGCTCTGCAACCTTGTATGAATTCGCAGAGGCACGATTTGAATTGCTACGGTGGAGGAAAGAAGGTTAAGACCGGTTAGCTAACACTTTTTGGCATTTTGAAGCCAAACTACTCCAACTAGAGCTTGCTTGATTGAACGACCTGACTTATTGTTTATCGTATCACAATATAATGTTCCATAAAAGTCGTAGATCCATTACTTTTTCCTGAAAAATATGTTTTTCTCAAAATGTCAAATCACCCGGTCTTATCCCATTAGTGGGGTAAGATCGGGTGCACATATTAACTATATGGAAAACTAAAAAAACTACATTTTAATCCAAGAAACTTCAACTTTAACAAAAAAATATTAATCTTACCAACAAAAATCACATTGAAAGAAGGTATCTTCTTCGCCCGCTCCACCGCAGCCTTCGTGAGCCCAGTCGAGACACTTTCCACATTGGATCCATCCTTCTCCTTCTTTTGAGTTGGAGAAAGATTCGTTGCAGTATAAACAATGATCGTTGGACTTGTTATCTTCCTCATCGAACGAATCATCAGTCGAGATCGAGGTCTAGGTTACAAGAATTTTTGAGGAGACTTTTTTGTTTCTCTGGGCCTTGGTACGCTTGTGTTTTTGATTGTTTGGTTTTGATGTTGTCTGCTTATTTGGTTTGTTTGAGTCATCAATAACCAATTTTCTTTTCTGTGATGTTATTTTTCTTCCAGTTTCTTTTTTCTTCTCCTCTAACTGAGATTCGAGTTCTGTTTTGGATGGTGAAGAAGTTAATATTGCACATTTCCTTTTTCGTTTATCTGTTCTTTCTGTTTCAGCAAAAGGTGGTGGCATCAAATGTTTGGGTGATATAGCGTGAAAATTTGTGCTTCTAAACTTTCAGAACAGCAGGGTTAATTTGGAAATGGTTCGTCAATATTGGTTTGTATAGGTTTGTTAATCTCAACTACAGTTTCACACGTTTTTTGTGCAGGTTTTCCTTCTGTTGCTGGGTCCACTTGTAGAACAACATCTGCTTCTGCCTGTGGGCGTGGGTCTCCTTCTTGAACAGCATTTGCCTCTACAGGAACAGGTCTATCTGTGGTTGTTGAGGGAGCAAACAGGTGATCAGGAAAAATATTTCGGTTTAAAGGAAAAATTCCTGTTTGCTTGAATTCATTTACTGCAGTCCGCATTCCTGCTGCCTTGAGGAAAGCTGCACCATAGAGTTTGGCTACTTGTTGAATTGTAACAGCTCTACCAGGATGTGTTGCAAGCCACTGGCGCACCTCCTGTTGATAATGGGTGCTCAATGGAGTCATGAAGGTCACGTCTAGTGGCTGGAGCCGATGAGAACAATGTGGTGGCAAGCACAACAACACAACATTGTTTTCTCTGGCCATGTTAATAAGTTCGAGACTTTTTGTGTGGGTAGTATGGCCGTCCAAAATCAGGAGGACTGTTTTTCAGACGTTGGTTCAGGAATACTCAATAAATCTTCGAAACCAATACACGAAAATGTCTGTTTGCATCTATCCAGAAGGGTGATATTGAGCGAAGCTTTCTGGTGATGCATCGTCAAGCAGCGCGGGATTTTCTCTCTTTCGAGAAAAAACAAACATTGTTGGCATACAATTTCCGGCCGCATTCATGCAAGTTTCAGCAGTAACCAAAACGCCTCGTTCTGCTGATACCAATGCTCCAACCTGTTTTTTTCCTCGTGAAGCTAGGATTTTGGATGGTTTGTTGGGAACTGTGGTTATTCCCGTCTCATCGACGTTATAAATATCACTGGGTGAAAAATTGTGTTGTTCATACAAACCCTCCAACAGATCGAAAAATTCATCAACAGCTTGCTTATTGAATCCCATGGCTCTTGCTATTGAAGTGTTTTCTGGAAATTGAAGAGAAATATTGTTCTTATGCCTCTTTAAAAAAACATATAACCAGTATTTTCTGGCCATCTTGGTGGCTTCATTGAATTTGTGTTTCAAATTATTTTAGTTGCAAGATCAAACGTTAATCTTCTGAAATCACTCAAAGTTAAACCAAACAATCTACTCTCTAACAGCAATATGTGGTCTAGAAATTATTTTTCTTGCTCTTCAGAAAATATAGTCCTACAAGGTCCCAAGCTACCTTTTCTAGCGGCTTGGATAGAAGTTATTTGATTTGTTCTAGCCTTTTTCACTCGATCTTTTGAAGTAGACTGCGGAACATTGAAGGCTCTTGAGGCTTTTAGGTATCCCATGCGTCCAGACAATACTTCCTCTATAGCGCCCCCCATACTTTCCTGGCTCCAGGATTGCCGATTTATTTTCCTCTCGTAAGTTCTAGGCATATTGACTCTGTGAAAATAGAATAATGGTAAGATCGGAAATAATGGGGTAAGATCGGATAGTACCAGGTGTCACCCCACTCGGACTACCCGGTCTTACCCAAAGTATATAATTTAAGAAAATGCTCTAAAACCACTGTGATATTTGAATTATTCCTTCGTTTTTATGCATACATTAAACCTTATTTATCATATAATAGGTGACACTGAAGCATGTCTTCATAACTATAAATGTCAATAAGTAATGATCGTTTAAATTGGAAGCAACATTAGAGAAGCGACATGAAAAAACAAACTTACCTCAACTGACAACGTGCATCGACTCGATACCACTGCTGCTAAGTCGTCTTAGCTTACGGAATGTATTTCACGTTCTGTGCACCAGCTGGCATTAGTAGTAGCAGCACAGTCAAGGTACTCGATCTCACCCCACTACCCGGTCTTACCCTTCTTTCCCCTACATCGTGCGGAACATGACACATTCGTCCCCTTTTTTGATGAAGGACTGGGAAAATGATAGTGACGGTAGCTTTATGAACAATTGAATTGCCCTTCTAATTGTAATACTGCCCAGAGCCAACTAAGTTGATTGAAATAGAACGGTGGTCTAGCCTGGAGGCCAACGGAATACTGAAGGACCGAGATAGGAAGAACGGCGTTAATCGGTCGAATTGAGTTTTAATTCATTTTGAACGTGATTCGCTTACAATGTTCCTTGTTCAGAATTCATTTATTATTCACTGGAATATTCTTGAGGATACCGCGCAGAAATATAATGGGTGCATTGGGAAGTGAAAAATGTCAACATAATAATTGTTCCATGCACTTGAGCTCACCAGTATCTTTAAGTATATTGAAATCATCAGTCGATCAACAACGAACCCTATGTTTTTCAAATTCTCATTATATCCATGTGATTTTTTTTTCTGAAAAAAATACCTGCCGAGGGATACAGAACTCATTAGCTCTACATGATTTCGTTTTTATTGGACTGGCAAAAAAAGCCTTCTTGGCTCCATAATAATAATAATAATAATTTATTGAATCTTTTAAGGTCAAATACATGATATAGGATACGTCAAGAACACAAAAAGGTAGACAAATAATCAAAATAACATAATATAAATGTCACATATACACAGATAGAACTAACATTTTATCTCGAGTTTAAAAATTCAGAAATGCTGTAGAAACAGTTTTCTTGCATGTATTTCTTCTTTGTTTTGAACATATTTTTGTTTTGAATTTTTCTTAGATCAGTTGGAAGATTGTTGAAAAATTCAATTCCTGTATATGACGGACTGTTCTTAAAGAATGATTTGATATGAGTCGGGATCCGGATTTCCGTTTCTAGTGGAAAAGTTATGATGTTGGGAAACAGAAAAATCGAATCAAACGGTTTTCTTCACATAAAAGATTCAATATAAATTGAACCAGAAAATGGTAGATCTCAGGTGAAAAACAACTACTTTCCTGGCAAATACCACGCAGAACGTTGAATGATATTCACCTGAAAATCCATGCATACCTCCATATAAATGGACATTCACCTGAGATCTACCATTTTCTGGTTCAATTTATATCGAATCTTTTATGTGAAGAAAACCGTTTAATTCGATTTTTATATTTATTCCACTTCACATGGCGTTTATCTTTCACTATATGCTAGTCGGGCTTGCCACTCCTACTGAGAAGGAATCTTTTATTTAGAAACCTATCGAGGTGGAAGATTTTCGGAGTGTTTCTTTCTGTCACTAGGTAACGCCAGTTAAAAGTGTTCTTTTCCGGCGTACCTATAGGTGTTATAGACTCGATGATGGTTTTGGTTATGTTGTGTCTCGCTTCAGCCAGAGCTCTTCGGACCTTTGGTTGGTTGACTACTCCGTACTGATGAGGGCCAAAAAAGCCTGAAACCGGTATGCGGATTGTTAGGTGAACACGACATGAATTAAACATAATCGAGCTTATCAGAAAGAAACATTTGCATTCAATGTCCATTTATATGGAGGTATGCATGGATTTTCAGGTGAATATCATTCAACGTTCTGCGTGGTATTTGCCAGGAAAGTAGTTGTTTTTCATCTGAGATCTACCCTTTTCTGGTTCAATTTATATTGAATCTTTTATGTGACGAAAACCGTTTAATTCGATTTTTCTATTTATTCCACTTTACGTTGGGAAACAGTCTCGTATATATGTTTATGTTTCAGAAATAACATTATACATTTAAAAATATATATACATGGATATGTTGAGATATTGAATCTTTTAAAATATTCTCTACAGGAATCTCTAATATTCAGATTGAAAATGAGTCTGATAACTCTTTTCTGTGGAATAAATATTATGTTGGAGTTACTGGAGCTGCCCCAGATGTTGATATTACAGGAGATATGGAAGTAGATTGATTTGTTGAAAATATAAACAGGATGTTCATAAAATCAGATGTGGAATCATCTACGACTTCATTTTAATCGTGGATTTTTCAATTCACAGAAAAATATTTCTATCAATATTCAATTGAGAATGTTTCCCTTTTCAATATGGAAGTAGATTATGGCATACTAAATATTGATCAGTTGAGTTATATCAAAAATATGTTTCGGTTGTAGAATGGCATAATAACCACTATTTGACTTTTTGCATACAGCATTTATATTTGCTTCCCATCTCATATCACTATCTACGAAAGTTCCGAGAAATTAAGTATTTTCAGAGAGATCATCCATCACTCTTACTTGAAAATTTGTTACAATTTTTGATCTGCGATAGAACTGCATTCACACCGTTCTGTCTGAATTCACAATCGAAGAATTTTTTCACAACAGGTTGTGTATTCCTTTGACAATATATTTAATTTACCTTGGAGTTCTTCGGGACGGTCAGCATCAGCAGCCAAAGTTGAATCATCGGCATATTGTGCTTATATGAAGTGGTAGATCGTTTATGAATAATAAAAAAATCAGTGGACCTGAGATGGAACCCTGAGGAACTCCCAGGTCCATAGAATAGAAATCAGACCTATGCTCTTCAATTTTGACAGATGTTTTTTCAAGGCGCATGTATGAGACTATCCACGACAGAAAGTTACCACGAAATCCTGAAGAGTAGAGTTTGCTTTCGACAATGTTTGGGTCAATGGCATCGAATGCTTTTGATAGATCGAGAAAGAGTGCTTCAGCATATTTTCCTTCATCTATAAAATAGTGAATATATTCAAAAAAGTTGTGGGAAGCACTTTCAATCGACTTTTCTCGACGAAAACCATGTTGGTACTTTGATAGAATTTCAAATCTGGTTAACAATGCATACATTTTGTTATAGACACATTTTTCAATAACTTCACCTATCACAGTCGGTACCTACTGTTATTGGTCGGAAAGTACTCATGAAAGATGTATCACCCTTTTTGAAAATAGGGGTCACTAAACCTGTTTTTAGGTAATTTGGAAATTCACCTGACTCTATTGATCGATTTATAATATAAGCTGAAGGTTCAGTGATATACACAGCTATACTCTTGATGATTTTGGTGGATATACAGTCTATTCCAACTAAGTTAGAATTTTCCAGTGAACCTATTGCATCTAGGACATCACAGCTCAAAACAGGAAAAAAATAGAATGTGTTAGTTTCATACATTGAAGTATAATCGTTGAATACTTTCGAGCCAAAGTGTTGCTCTATGGAATTTTTTGCATTGTTTGAGAAAAAGGCACCGAAAGCGTTTGCAATGACTTTATTGTTCTCAACTATTTCATTTTCTACTTTCATTTGATATTTGATGTAGATCTTGAATTTCCTATTTTTCTCTGACTATATTCCATATTTGTTTTTGTTCCTGGTGATGACCTGTTTCTTCAATATTTTTTTTGTAAAATGCGCTTTTTGTATTTTGAATTGTTCGTAGATAGACTTTTATAGATTCCTTGTAGATTTCAGTTACATGGCCATCATTTGAGTTCCTCATCACCCAGAATAATTCTTTCAATCATTTGCTCATAGAAATAATATATTTGTTCGCCCACTGGTGAGTATTTGAGTTTCTGTTACAGTTTTTTACAACTGTAGGACATGATAAGTCAATGAAATACCGAAGAGTATTTAGGAAAGTCTCATATATTATATGAATATTTTCAGAGCATTCGAAAACTGACCAAAAGGATTCTTTTTCTAGAAAGGATTGTGAAATGCCAAGATTCTCGTCACTTGTATTTCGGAAGGATATAGGTTTCATGGTTAGACCTGTGTTCATTTATGGGATTCATGTCCAGTATCAATTCGAATATGATACCAAAATGATCAGCAATATTCATGTTTTCAACTGTTTCAAAATATTTCGAATTGCATATATTTGTGAAAAAATAGTCAATTTTACTCTCACTCGATTTGCCATTTACATTTGTAAAGACCCTCGTAGGTTCAAAATTTTGTATGTTTAGTTCATAGCTACCCAGGAGATCGGTGAGGAATTATTTATAATTTGATTCATATAAAAAGTTTATGTTTATGTCACCACAAACAATTATATTTTTGAATTTTTCATTACAGTAGTCCAATGCGACAGAGAGTCCATTTATAAATGGTTCAATGATTCCAGCTGGTGGTCTATGAACTGATAATAAATAATATTCATTACCATGGCACTGGAGAGATACTGCACAAACCTCGAACTGAAGTTCTTGTGAAAGTTTGATAATAATAATAATATATGTTTATTCATAATAATAATACTTAATATATACTTATACAGATGGGTCACAGAAGTGGTATCAGCTACTTGTGTATGTGATTTCCATAGTAAAATTATTACATTAAAATAGGTAGAATTTGTTAAAAAAAAGTAAAAAATGGTTAAAAATTGTGGGTTTGCCACAACCAGGTAATATATTACATCTTACATGGGGTTTATGGTCTTCTCATGGAGATTTTACATATATTAGAGGGTAACTCACAATCGGGGTGATTTTCTAGTCACAATCGGGGTGATTTTCCAGTCACAATTGGGGTAATTTTTCAGTACTAATAATAGATAGATGATGGATACACACATTGATATACACAAATACACTAATATGCACACATACATATACACACAGCACAACTCCGGATGAAAAGATTTTTATTAACAAAGCATTAAGTACAGATCTCGATTCCTTTAAATGCTAGACTTCGTCACTGTGTTAGAGTCTCATGTTGGCTTACATATATATCTTATATTTTTTTCTAGCAATTATTTTATACTTATGTCTACCCTCAAACTCTCTAATCTTCACCCCTATAACTATTGTATAATCCTTCTATATACTTTCACACATATACTTATATATACAGATGTCCTCAATACGTAACTGTTTCGAATAGTGGATGGACACTTCAAAAGTAGGTACTAAATTGTAAAACGCATGACTGACTTGATTCATCTGTTTGATGAGGTAGAAACTGCCCATAGACACTATATGACTAAGGAAATCTGTGTTGTCTAAAACTTATCTTGTCCATTTTCTTTTCTTATTGATCAATTATTGCTTCCTGGGCTTTCAAATAAGTATAGATTAAGTGATTTTAAGCATTTCTTACCCGTAACTTCATAGTTATATTCATACTTCTGTTTTTGACCTTATATATATTTTTTCCTAGTAACAATATTGGCACTCATATTTCAATCTCTGATGCTTCCATGGTCGTTACTAAGATCAACATAATTGATCACAAACACAATCACAAACAATCATTTTGTGCTTCTGTGATGATTCGATTATTCACTGTATGAATGTACTCATACCTATTTTTCATTGTGAATTTCTTTAAGTGAATAAAATTATTATTATTATTCTTATTATATACATCATAAATTCCTCAGTTATATGTGTTTATCTCTGGTTAACAATTTTGGTAAATATAAGTCCATCTTTGGCAATACATTTTGTCAGTTCTTTTTATTCAATTATTAGATTTCGGATACTGTTTTGAATAGAGTAAATGAAATCACAGATTTGGGGCTCATCTCAGAACTCCAGGACGATCTTTGTCGAACGCTATGACTATATCATCAGTGAATGCAACAAAATGTTGAGCTTCCTTACTCGTATTCAGAAGAAGGAAGGATCTCAAAATTCATTAAGAATGTTCCACTTTACACTCCTTCCCAGCAGATAAGACCCCACTAGTGTAATTTGGAATCCTTGTTATAGTATATATTATATTAGAAAGAGCTCAGAATGTAATTGTATGGTTTCTGAATTCCAAAATCGATGTAACCTATGATGGTGAAAATATATACCTATCTGGACAGTCGTTTGGTATTTTAGATCTTGAAAAACGCAGAATAATCACTGACATAGTTTAAATATTCGAAGTTCTACCAAACCATCAGATTGTTCCATACTATTACTCCTAATCTCTACACACCCCTGCTAGAAACACATTTCCTACCGATATTCATCATAGAAATACTGATTTAGGCTATGATTCTCCAATCATTAGACTGAGTATCAGGTTCAATGAATATCGTTAATTGTAATAACCTTGATATCTACTGCTTATCTCTACTTCTGTTTCAGATTATTAGCAGGCCGAGTGAAACGGAAAACCCTGTCCTCAAACTCCGTGGCTACAGAGCAGAAGGCCTCCAAAGTCCTGGGCATCGTGTTCTTCACCTTCGTCCTATGCTGGTCGCCCTTCTTCATTCTCAACATCCTGTTTGCCGTTTGTCCCGACTGCAACGTGCCCAAAGATGTGGTAGTGGTGTGCCTCTGGCTGGGTTACGTCAGCTCCACCATCAACCCCATCATCTACACGGTGTTCAACAGGACCTTCAGGGCAGCCTTCATCAGGCTGTTGCTCTGCAGATGCCAGAGGTATGTCGCTATAAGAACGTATTCGAGCAGTGGGAGGTTCTCTTCTTCGACTAGTATGGGTTAGCGCGAAGTAAGTTGGATAACCGTTTGTGATTGTGCTGACTAACCAGATGTGGCTTCTAACGTTCACTTTTAGTCAATACAAGGAATATGCAATCGGATTTTTTCTTTGAAATTCTGTAGATATTCCATATCTAGGTGGAGTTATTCCTAAAATGAATTCAAAAATGAAAATCTGATCCACAATAATAAAGAATTTATTTTTATTGAAGAAATATGCAATGCATGTTGACAAGCTTTCTTGTTTTCATCAGGCACTTCAGCATCAGCAATTTAGTTGAGTGTAATATATGCAACTTGAAATAAAAATATACTACATTGAACCCCACGATGTAGTACATTTTTATTTCAAGTTACATATAATACACTTTTTTTGTCGAAAATTAAAGAAATACGCCAACAAATGCTTTTGTTTATTTCTAATTGAAAGCGAATAGTTTTAGTTCCGATCAAAAACAAATCTCCAGACAATTTGGAACATTAACTTGAAATACGAAATGGGCGGCGTATATCCAAATTCAAACACACAGCGAGAAATATTTCCTTCTTTACGAACATTATTAGTCCAGCCGTTTTCGGATAGAGTGCGCCATTAGAATAGAATATGATATTTATTCATCCTTTGTGTTCATATACATGAAATAGGACATGTCAATTGAAGTGTCGAAATAAATCTGAATAATGAATTATTATCAAATTATAGTATAAAACACATATAAATACATATAAAAAAAAAACAAACATACATTAGTGAGAAGTAGAATTTCACATGGAATGGCTAGGATAGAACATTCCCATACGGAAAATCAGTATTTGAAAAATAAACTCCCAGTTCACTCATAACTGAGATACTCAGTGGTGCAGTAGAAACTATGCAATGCAAGGAATTCTCCAACTTTCTTTTTGAATAGGTCGTACGATTGTATATCTTTCAGCTCCGGTGGTAGATTACTGTATAATTTTTGGGAATGCTCCTGTCTCTACTGATAAATTGATAATATATGAAAGTATATGAAAGTGGATCCGTAAATTTCATTCATCTGGGGACTACTATAGTTCAATGAAATAGGAATGTGATTCTGATAACGTCTTCAGAAGTAGTAAGATATAGAAAATGAAAGTTTTGGATTCGGAGATTATGCATAATCGTATCATGGAGAGTAATTTGGAGAAGAATAAATAAAAATCAACAATCAGTGACGGGGTCCGGAGGTTCAATGTGTATAATTCAATGAGAAATAACTTTTCTCAGCTTCCTTCTTAGGGAACTGCACTTCTTTGCCAGTTGATTTATTCAATATTTCGAAAATTGTGTTTTTAAGCAAAACGCTGATATTTTTACAAGCTTTTATCCACCTTGCTTCGTTTGTTTTTCTGTGATTATTATTTATGCCTCGATTTGTACGTTTGGGTGAAATTTTGCAAATGAATTTTGATCCACTTTTAGTCGTCCGATTAACTTTGGCAGGTGTTCATAATTCTGGTGACAATCAATTATAAAAATTTTGTTGGAGAAAAAAAAAAAGAATTGGAGGTCGTGTTTCGTGATTATGGAGAGCTTGTATTCAAAATTAGTATGTAGATGTTTTGTAAACATTTCAGTTTCAAGATGGCGAACGAGTTTTGTGACTATGGTCCAAATCTATTGAAAAATGGTGTGTCGAAGTTTTTCTGATCGGAGATTATGATTTTTTTATCAAAAATTCATGAATTTGAGATGACGAGTTTTGTGATTGTATTCATAATTGGTATAAGGGGGTTTTTGGGGTCGAAGATTATCAATTTTTTGTCAGAAATTAAAAAGATGACGGATTTCATGAATAACTGAAATTAACTAAAAATGATGAAAAAGAATAAAGACAAACTTTTATACAAATGCATTACAGGAAAATTTTAAAATTGAAAAAAATATTGTTAAAGACAAGTTTTGACACAAATGCACTAAAAAGGAAAAACATATTTCTTTAATTGTTTGACCTAGGTTATTGTATGAATAACAGATGGGTTCTGTGATTTTAGTCCGAATTTTTGGGGTCGGAGAGTATGATTTTCTTGTCAAAATCAAAAATATTCAGAATGGCAATTCCAATAAACTTCCTTAAAAAGGCAAATATGTGTTGCATTGAATATCACTCTCTATACAATGCTTGTAACCATTGAACACTCATAACACAATAACGAAGTGTAACAATTCGCTTTCGAAGTATTGGAACTAAATATGGTTTCTTGGGGGTTCTGAAGGCGCGTAGTATATATAGTTCCATGGAAGTATATTTTTCTTCAGATATGTGACGTAGGTAAATTATTGTATAGTCTTATATTGGTGATTATATACCCAGAAATAGATTCAGCTATTCAAATGCATTTATTCAACGAATCAAATCCCAATATCAGCAAAATTTATCTCTTGAACTCCTACAACAATATTGACATAGAAATGTCAACGTATACTCACCAAAATATTAGTCTACTCGACATGTTGAAAATGGTCTAAAATAGAGATACTGCTCTCAAAATTATGTGTGATAGCTCATTGGATCCAGAATAACGCCTGGAAAAATGTGCCAGAAGCGTGTATTAGCACATAAAAAATTTAAAAAGTCATAAACAATTGAAGATGAAAAAAAAAGTGGCATTTTGTTTTTTGCCAATATTTCATAAACTATTCATATTCAGGGAATTTCAAAGTATGATTCTGAAAGAAGAGGAAATTTCCGATAGAAAACTTCAAACTTCCGGAACTTTATCTTCATTATTTATAATTTTAATTTAATGCTAAAAATGGGTCTCCGAGCGACATTTTTAGGTTGCGCGCGCGGCATCAAAAGCGAGTACGACACATTAATTAATTTATTTAAGGTATTGAATATATTTTTTTCATTTGAAAAAATCATGGTGTATTTGGAACACTATAAATAATTCATTCCCCTTGGGAATTTTACTAAAAGTTTATTTTTCAACAAGTTAAACGATTGTTAACTAACAAAATTTTCTCAAACTTCTGTCTCAATTGTAAATGAAAAAAAATGTTTAAATAATTGTCGTAAAAATTTTTCGCTTCGTAGAGCCTTTCTCATATACATACTTAACAAGATTACGCCATAAAAGTTTAAAAAATATTCATAATTTGTTTATAATAATTTTTGTACTTAAACAAAAACTAAAAAATCCAAGTAATAGTGTTGAAAAAAAATTTTTTTTTCTCAATCATCATATTATCAAAATAAATTGATTTGCAAAAAAAAATTTTTCCACCATTCGTTGATGAATTTTTCATAAACAAATTGATTATTTCAATACTTTTTAAATTTTGTTTTCCACAACTTCATTATATTACAAATATTATGATTTTTGAAAGTAACATTTTTCCTCAATAACAATTTTTAATTCTTTATAATCGTTTTTTTATATTTCTATTGTTTGATTAATTAGTTAGGATTTTTTTTCCAAAAACCTCAATTGACAGTCCTCTATGGAGTAACAAAAAAAAATTTTTTCTCATCAACAATTCCATTGTTTATCAACTTACCAATTTGTTATAAACAAATTTTTAACTTTGTTAGATTTTTTTTCTGAAACTTCTAAAATTTACAAAAATAACCATATACAATAAAGTATAGAAAAAAAATGGTTGTATATGGTTGTTTTTGTAAATTTTGGAAGTTTCAGAAAAAAATCTAACAAAGTTAAAAATTCATTTATAACAAATTGGTAGGTTAATAAACAATGAAGTTGTTGATAAAAAATATTGTTTTCTTTTACTTCATAGAGGACTGTCAATTATAATTTTTAGAAAAAACAAAATTTCTAACTAATCATTTAAACAATAGAAATATAAAAAAAACTATTAAAAACAATTAAAAATTGTTATTAAGAAAAAATTTGTGTTTTAAAAATCATAATATTTGTAATATAATGAAGTTGTGAAGAAAAATTTTCCAAAAATATTGAAATAATCAATTTGTTTATAAAAAATTTATCAACAAATGTCGGGAATTTTTTTATTTTGCAAATCAATGTATATCTTGTATTCATAAAAAAACGATATATGATGATTGAGAAAAAAAAAATTTTTTTAACAACATTACTTGGATTTTTTTGTTTTTGTTCAAGTACAAAAATTCTTATAAACAAAGGAGAATTTTTTTCAAGTTTTATGGCCTGATCTTGTTGAGTATGTATATAAGAAAGGCTCTACAGAGCGAAAATTTTTACGACAATTATTTAAAAATATTTTTTCATTTACAATTAAGACAGAAGTTCGAGAAAATTTTGTGAGTTAACAATCGTTCAACTTGTTGAAAAATTAACTTTAAGTGAAATTTCCAAGGGGAATGAATCAATTATAGTGTTCCGAATACACCATGATTCTTTCAAATTTAAATAAATATATTTAATACCTTAAATAAATTAATTAATGTGTCGTACTCGCTTTTGACGCCGCGCGCGCAACCTAAAAACGTCGCTCGGAGACCCATTTTCAGCGTTGAATTAAAATTATAAATAATGGAGATAGAGTTCCGGGACTTGGAATCTTTTTTGAAATTTCTTAAATATCCATAGTTCATGGAATATTGGCCAAAAACGAAATGCCATTTTTTTTCATCTTCAATTGTTTATAACTTTTGCAATTTTTTATGTGCTAATACACGCTTTCGAAATATTTTTCTAGGCGTTATTCTGGATGCAATGAACTATCACACATAATTTTATGAGCAGTATCTCTATTTTAGACCATTTTCAACTTGTCGAGTAGACTATATCTATCACTTGTGATATAGCTACTGGAAATCACACGGGATGTATGAGAATGAATCTGTGATTTCTGATTTTACAAAACAAAATTCAGCGAACTACATGTAGGATTTGGATTCTTGTAAAAATTATTATTCATTTATTTATATTTTCGATTCCACAGCATCATCTATCCACGTAGAATCGTAACATTTTTCATCCCTTAGAGAACGTTGTCTGATTATTTCCTCCAGAACACAATCCATACAAAAAATATTCCTGACGTGGGAACCATGTTTTCTCTCCACAAAATTTCGTCTCTTTCTCAACGAACATAAAGGAAGAGAAATTCTCAAGTCGTTCAGAATGAACCGTAAAATGCCACAGCTATTAGAAACTGTTTCTGTGAGAAATTTAAACAAAGTTTTGCTGATTTTTTTAATTTTTCCCAAAAATTCTGAGCTGAAACTTCCAACCCTGAAATCTTCTGTTGTAAGAATTCAACCGGTGAATTATGGCATCCGAAGAACACTTTTTAATTTCATAAAAATAGGTTCATTCCCAACGACTTATTCAAGCAAACAACAAATACAGAAGTCGCAATCAAAATACATATGAACCTCATATGAACATGAAATTTCAAATCCAATAACGATTCCTCTGCCGCTGGAATAATATATTCTGCCGTGAAATCTGTAACGAAGATTTCCTGATTTTACCTCCACAGGACAACCCAACTGGCATGTTGCCAATATAATTACGAATCTCTAAGTTCATTTCTTCAACCTGTGATGGACCTCATAATAATGGATATAACAACGTTGGATTTTATTTTCAAATAATGTTATTTTGGAATAACTATTTCGCGAATCATTCCTTCCCGATCAATTTCCAAGCCAAATGATAATTGATAGGTACTTCAACTTCATCGGCAACAGTGCCAAAGAGTCGTACTATAATCTTTGACAGTGCCCGCCGGCAGTTCATGGTTATTGTCTCGTAGTAGAAATTAGTTTCGACTATAATTATTCATTTGCACGGTTGGAGACTTGGATAAATATTCTTTATTCCTTTACTCCTTGTAATTCATTTTTCATAGAGCCCATCACTAAAAACGAAGTGACGGAAGCTATCGTTGAATTGAAAAATTCCGCTTGCACTGACGTGTACAATATAAATAGTAAAATTGTAAAAAACTTGACAGATATTTTAGTTCGCCCACTAACATTACTTTTCAATTCATGTATACGTGATGGGAATTTTCCTGATGTTTTCAAGTTAACAAAAGTTAAACCTCTCTTTAAGAAAGGTGACGTTGCCAAAATTGACAACTATCGTCCAATATCAATAATCCCAATTTTCTATTTTTTTTTTAATAATTCAAAAATCAAGACTCATGATGTATATGGAATCCAAACAGTTCATTGACCAATGCCAATTTGGGTTCAGAAAAAAATGTAGTACAACCCAGGCAGTTTTCAGGATAGTGAGTGACATAGTGGAAGGTCTGGAGAGTGGCAAAAGTGTATCAATTATATTATGTGATCTGTCCAAAGCCTTAGACTGTGTCTTTCACGAAATACTGGTCGAAAACCTGGCGTTTTTGGAATAAGGGGTTTGCCGCTCGACTTCTTCAGATCATACTTGACAAATCGAAAACAATGTGTGTTTGGGCAGTTCTTGAATCCTGTTTTATATGTTAGTTACATCATTCTTAGGTTTTTGGATTCTTGAAAAATTAGGTCGTTTTTTTAAATTTATATATTTTGAACAATTCATGTGGCACAGTGTTTCGTTTCCATATTGTTGGTGGATGTGCTTGTAGAAGGTGGTCATTTTGGGTATTGGGTCAATTTTTACCCTTTCTATTAATATTGGTTTTGGCAGTTCTTGAATCCTGTTTGATATGTTAGTTACATCATCCTTAGGTTTTTGGATTCTTGAAAAATTAGGTCGTTTTTTTAAATTTATATATTTTGAACAATTCATATGGCATAGACCTATCATACATGAAGTACCACATAGCTCTGTGTTGGGACCTCTCCTATTCATTATTTATGTGAATGACTTATTTCACAATATGTATCCCAAGACTTGTGTCGCTTTTGCGGATGACACAACTTTGGTCGATGCTAATACGAATATAGAAGATTTAGAGATAACTAGTCATATAACTGCTACTCGAGCTAGGAAATGGTTTAGCGTAAGGTCATAGAGTGAAGCTGCTTGGATGAGCAATTGATGATAAACTTAACTGGTCCTGTCATGTCCAACAACTATGCCGAAAACGTTCAAGCTCTATATTCGTGCTACGAAATTTGAGTAAACAGTTATCCATGGAAACCATGAGATCATGTCATTCCGCTCTGTTTCATTCTCATCTCAGTTACGGTACTTTGCTGTGTGGAAACTCTTGTCATGCTAACAATATTTTCCGTTTGCTAAAACGTGCTATAAGGATCGTAGCCGTGCTGGTTTCAGATACCACTGTAAAGACATTTTTAAAAGTTTTAATATAATGCCCCTTCTATCATTATATATTTTTGTTTCGTTGATAGAAATCAATGAAAACGGAGTCAACCTAGAGACCAATGCTGATGTCCATAACTATTGGACAAGAAATGCTAATCACCTGATATTACCTCATCACAGGCTTACTAAATCGACAAGAAATTCTCTAGCTCTGAATTCATTCAATCACTTACCTAGGAGTACCAAAACATTGAATAATACTGGAAAATTCAAATCCATAATTAAAAAACATATTTTGTCTCATTTTTCTATACAGTTGAAGAATATTTCCACACACCATTTGTTGAATTTGAGCGACAAAACTATTAGGGTAACCGCTACATCACCGGTGATTGGTAGCAGAAAAAACAATTTTCGAGGTTATTCGGAACACTGGATTGTTCAATGGTTTTAAATTTTATATATTTGAATTTCAAATTTTATGTTTAAAATTTTATATACTTATTTTATATTTTATTTTTTATGTGCATGTATTTGTAGCTAGACTTTTTATCTGTTTTATCTGTTTCTTTTTATTTGCCAAAACTGACTCACCGTAAACAAACTGGAGTGCATAACGGTTTGAAATTTGAAATTTATATAATTTCTCCTATTATATTTGTAAACTTCGAAAGAACATATATACTGAATTTCTTCTTTACCAAAATTGACTTGCCGAAAACAATATATTTTTTGTAACTTGGTTAAATAAAGATTATTTCTTTCTTCATTTTTTTCATGGTGGCTCCTCTATCGATTAATTCTACAAGCCATATTGAATGCCCACCTTGAAATTGAACTCATATGAATTGAGAAAAAAAAAGGACACCGAGCCATCGAGCAGTTCGGATATTGATACTATGAAGGTGAAGGTTATCAAATTTGGGGTAATACAGCGGACACTTTTTTCAATGAGTATCAACTGCTAGCGGTAGTGGACAAGTTATTCCTTCCTTTTCTTTTCCTTTGATTTGGAATTTTTTTTTGGCTTCTTGAGGACTTATCCTAAATAATTTAAAGGAGACACTTTTTTCAATTAGTATCATCTGCTAGCGGTAGCGGACAAGTTTTTCACATCCCTTATATCTATTTCCTCTCCTTTGATTGTGGAAACTGCCGAAATTTCTTGGTATTTTTCAAAGGAATTCTTGCGCCTACTGACCCAATACTGTGAGTTTATTGCAAATTCCGCCTTTTTTATTTCTTGTCTCTGTAATTGAAAATAATCGGTTTCCAAATGCGCAAATAAATTTGCTTCAAAAATATTGGAGAATGAAAACCTTTCTAGTTCTTTTGTTGTATATGTATATATACAGTGCTTCTCAAGAGTCGCCTCCCCCTCTCTTATTTTTGGAACGATTATACATAAACAAGTGAAATTTGGAAACTGAATATTAAAGGTTGTAAACTCCCCTACTAGTGATGATAGATGACGAAATCGTCAAAGATGACGTCACAAGGCCATTGTGACCAATAATTTCAAATGGAACCCTACAGCAAGCGACACCTCTTTCAGAAGGTATCCAAAAAACCTATTCAATGATACTAATTTTGTTTGTGTTCATGGGAGTTTTAATGGCTCATTAGTAAACATTAAAATTTAAATTCCATTCAGTATGATATTATATACAGATTCGAAAATCAGAATCTACTCGAAGAAGTTGTTTGAGGTGACCTCCATTCATTTCCTGACAGTGAAATATCCTATTTTCAAAACTCTTCTCGTACTTTTGCAAATGTGTCTGCGGAAACAGCCTCACATTCTGCAAAAATACGTTGTTTTAAAACGTCAATATTGTCAGGTTCAGTGGCGTAAACCTTCGATTTTAGGTACCCCCACAGAAAAAAATCCAAAGGTGTGAGGTCCGGTGATCGAGCTGGCCATTCCGTTGAACCTCGTCGTTCAATCCATCTACCACGATACTCCTCATCCAAATACCGTCTTACTGCACCGTAATAGTGTGGAGGAGCACCATCCTGTTGGAATGTTTATTCAAAATTGCCAAATTCATCTGGATTATCTTCCAAAATTTCAAGGATTAACGGTTCTATTGCGTTTTGCAACAGCTACAGATAAACCTCGCCAGTTAAATTAGTATTTAAAAGAAGAGGTTCAACGATTTTGGTCCCCAGGATACCTGCCCAAACATTCACCTTCTGGGGAAATTGGGTATGTGTTTCACGTGAGGATTTGCGTCACTCCAATACCTCACATTCTGTGTATTTACATTTCCATTTAGATAGAAAGTACTTTCGTCACTTAAACAATATGTTTTGACATAGTCTTGCTGTTGGTTAATTTTAGTTTCCATATTTTCACAAAATTCTAGTCTTCGGTCTGGGTCGTCATCTGAGAGTTGATGAAACATTTTTAATTTGTATGGATGAAATTTGTTTTTTTTTCAACATCCTGTATACTGTACTTCGACTGACTCCACAGGTAGATGCAACGTGAGTTGTTGAAGAAGTAGGATTAACTATTACTTCTGCCAGTATATAAATTTTTTTCTCATCAGAAATTTGTGGTCTGCCAGATCGTTTCGCATCATTAATACTACCCGTTGTTTCAAACTTACGAAGAAGCTCTCTAACATAAGTCCTCGAAACGGGGCGATCGAAAAACCTCTCATTAAAAATGCGTTCTGCTGCATGAATATTTTGTCCAGTTTCACCAAGAATTAGGATCGCTGCTACTTTATCACCTAAAGCACGTACCATTTCGCTTCTTGAAGCACTTAAACGTTTGGCTCACAACAGTTTAACAAATTATAAAAATTTACAAAAATATTGAATGTACCAAGAGCTGCTAAAACAGTTGAAGGTTCGATCAACAATACACAAATTATTAAATGTACAAAAACTTGGACAATTACAAAAACGTCGAATTAGGGAGAATAACAAAAACGTCAGCTTATTTGACAACTATCCAGAGGCGGAGCTTGAATTTGGAATTTTAGTATTACCCGATTCAATTCATCACAGCTTTGCATTTTTCAAAAGCGAGTTGCCAAAACTTCCATAAACACAAACAAAATTAGTATCATAGAATAGGTTTTTTCGATACCTTTTAAAAGAGGTGTCGCTTGCCGTAGGGTACTATTAAAAATTATTGGTCACAATGGCCATGTGACGTCATCTTTGACGATTTCATCTATCATCACTAGTGGGGAAGTTTACAACCTTTAATATTCAGTTTCCAAATTTCACTTGTTTATGTATAATCGTTCCAAAAATAAGAGGGGGGAGGGGACTTCTGAGAAGCACTGTAAAGTAAAAATATATTTTTTATCATTCACAACAAAATATCAGATATTTCATAGGGAGAAATAATTTATTGAAATGTGTTTGATATACAATTGTTCAAATTCAACAGGAATGCATACTAGATGTTCATTCCAAATTGTTTCATCTGATATTTAATTTTTTCAACTCCACAAAAAATAATTTTTTGGGGTCAATGATGTTCATTCAGGAAACATGATTATTTATTACCATCGAACAAGATACTTTAAATCTCCTTAGATTTTATTCCCGTTTTGTAGATTTTGCCTTATGTGTGCCTTTCATAGGACGTAACGCTAGAGATTTTATCGCTCATACATTTTTCAAATTTTTTTAAAATCATTTGGCATGGAAATTATACGTGTGATTTGCGGTCTTACTATCTGATTAAAGCTCGTGCTTTCATAATAATTCCGCAAATTGAGCGAGTTGATATTTCTAGCGGCAAATTGCTTGACGAAACATTTATAAATTCTCAACTGGAAAAGTAACTACTATTTTTCTTGTTCCAAAATTGAAGGCATCGTTTCCGATTACATACCGCTCGGTGTTTTTTTTTGTTTCCTAGGTGTTTAGTTTAAGAGATTTGGATTTATTCCTGTGAAAATAAATGAATCGACTTATTAATGTAAAGTCTCATCATATTCAATCAGTTTTGTCGTTACTTTAACTTGTGATGAAAACAAATATAGTCACACATCATGACGAATTCAATCACTTTTCCATCTATTCAAAATTATAGGGTGAAGAAAAAACCAAAACACGATTCACTTTATAATTATATTGAAAACGGAAACATTCTCAATTAAAAATTGAATAGAAATATTTTTCTGTGAATTGAAAAATCTACGATTATTTTTTGTGAATATCTAACAGAAACAACTACTTTCCTGGCAATGCTGAACATTGTATTACATCAGATTTAAATCCTGAATCTATGAAACAAGATTGTGTGAAAATGTGTCTTTATTGTTGTGAATGTTTGAAGTTCCAGCATATAATGTCATTTGTGGGAATTATAAGTTGGCAATGTCCCATAACTACTTGGTTAGACAATTAGTCGTGTCTTTTATTTGGTAAATACATAACACTTATCACTTAGATATACATATATAGTCACACTAGTCCAGTACAACGGGATCGTTTTGCCCGAGAGTCACATTGAGGTACACAACAATAATGATTCGAACTTGAATCACTAATTCCTTTCACTTGAGGATGTACAATAGTCAACAGAACACCACCAGGTAAACCAGTATTTCATTAAATGTCAACAATCACAAGAGATTTGACAAATTTTGAGTATACAATGGCTAAAATCATAAAAACACTAATGTTTCAACAACTTAACAATATACTCATGTATAGTCAGTCAGTATCCGTTCATCCGTTGGCAACGATCTTTTATTTCCTATTGGTAGGTGAGCTTATTTTACAATTATTATCTATAGTGAAAATTGTTTTATAAATTTGGGGAGGGGGGAGACTGCGGCTCTATGGCTCTCCCCTGAGTGCGCCACTGTACAGGATGTACCAAAAATTGGCATCAAGTCTCCTATTTTGAATGGTAACCTACTTTTTTCACATGGTTTGATTGGGTCTTCTAATTCTGAGCTTAGGCAACAAGAGTTATGTCAACTTATCTATTACAGTTTTTGACATATGTCGATTTCCTGCCACTATGTCACTTCAATCCAAAAATACACAGCTTTGTTAGCTAAAATTTTAGCCGAAGTTCAACTGAATGATCGGTAAACTATCCTTACTGTTCTTGATACTTAATATACTATAAAGAACTAACAACATGTTTCTTATACATGCAAAATAAGTCAGTTCTATAAGAACGTTCTGATTTTGAGGTCATCAGCAGATCTTTCCATTGCTGGATCTAGTACTTACTCCCTCTTCGTTCGATTGTAAAGTTTTGCCTGATACAGCCCCTTTAGTACCTATAGACATTCACTATCCTGGACTTATATCAACATATAACTGGATTATAATCAGGAAAAAATATTCATAGCCAATGTGACACGTTATGATTTCAAGCGCATCGATATTCAGTCATTTGTGCAACTGATGAATAATATTCAATGGAACTTTCTGGAAAAATTCACAGATATAAAAACACTTTTCAACAAACTCTAGAGTCTGTTATAAAAAATGTGTGCCCATGCAAATAGTAAATTTCCTTTTCAGTTCTCAAAGTCACTGGTTGAAAATATTAAAATAAAAAGTCATTACTATAAGATGTTTTACCATGAGCGATATATAGAAGAATTGTTGAAATGAATATCAGAGATCACTATACAGAATTCATTAAGATTCCGGAAGAAGTATGAAAAGTAATCCGCGTAGATTCTGGTCGTTCATTAACACTAAAACCAACAAAAAAAAAAAGAATCTCTGGTCAAATGCATTACAATAATGAAAGTTTGTCAACACCGATTGACATTGTTAATGGATTTGCAATTTTTTTCAGTGGTGTATATACTAGACCCCAAGATAACACGATCGATACATATGACGAAGTACACGATGTTGGAACCCATTTCAACATTAAATAAATCTCCAGAGAACGAATAAAAAAAAGCAGCCAAAAAATTGAAAAATAAACTGTCGTCTGTCTTTGATTTCCATGTTCTCTAAATTATTTGAAATTATTAGTGCAGATCAGATATATTACCATGTTTGACATATGATATGTGAGTATCACATGGCTTCGTCAAACTCCGTTGTACGGACACCAATTTACGTTCATTTACAGAACGTTTATCTATTTCTCTGCTTTAGTAATGAGTCGCCATCCGATCGACTGCGCCAAATTGAGGATATCACCGCACAAGATATCGTTCCAACCAGTACCCATATTGAAATTTGAAAGTTGGATTATTTTATATAATTCATTATACGTAGCTGTTATATATCGATTAGATTTGGAGTACTTCACAATGTCTACAGTTCACAAAGATATTGGAAAAACTGTGTATCAGTCCCAAGCATCATCGAGAAACTAAGATTTACAAGATCATCCTGTTCATCTTACGGATTATACTGATACATGTAATGTCTAAAATTATTTTCATTTTCCACCTCAAAGAATGATGACCTGCATTCAAAGAAGCGGATTTCAGTTCTATTTTGTTGTAAGAGAAAATAACGATCCATAATCCTATTACAAAATTCCGACTAGCTTCCAATAGAAATCTCACAAGTGTTATCTGAAGAGGACTCATAATTCATTTTGAAGGGCTATTCAAGTGAATCGAGCGATAGATGAAAGGTTTTTCCTTCCAGGATGTCATAAAAAGTGGATGGAAAGTTAATGGCAATTAGAGATATAAATTGATTTATGATTTCAAATTATGATCCTCTAAGCTGATAACATCCCTGGAAATAGTTTCTTTACATTTTTTTATAGTTCTCAGGAACTCCTGAAGTTATGAATTTAAAATTCTGCCAATTTTCCGAATAGTTTTGAGGGGGTTTTGAAAAGTATGCAGCATTCGTGATGATGTGTTGATGGTTGTTTCATACAGGGTTGTTGTAATTATTTTTCCGAAGTTCAATGGATCAGTATCATTAAAGACGAGTTTCATAAAAAAAAAACAGTTTCCTGATAACTCATAGTAATCTTGCTTGCTTCGATCGAAGTATTGGCATTGGATGGAGAATTTTTGTGGCTTTGAGAAAAGCCCGTCACGAACAAAAATCAACTGACTATATAGAGAAATGAAAAGACTGTTCAGGCCGAATTTTTCGTTGGATGTATCATATCTCCATGAACCGAAATGCCGATTTTCATGGTGATCGAAAATAATTTTATATTTTTTTCAGCTTTGAGAATAGCCGGACATAAACAAAAACCAATTGATTGAATGATTTTCCGTTTGAATGTATCCTCCCATGAACCGAAATGTACATTCTTATAGTGATCGGACGAAGAACCCCGCACGAAAAGATATGGGAAATTGGCTCTTGGTCGAATTGGCTGAAATTTTATTATGTTATAGTAGGATGGGTCACTAGAAAAAAGTGTGAGTTCAAATGATTTTGTATGTTTAGTTTCTAAGATATAAGCGGCCAAAGTTCGTAAAAACGTCGTATTGGGTTAGGATTGACAAAGAAAAAACTGTTTTTTTAGTTGAAATAAGATAAAGTGAGGATTGAGAATTGAGTGAATTTAAACCAACGAGAAAGCTGAGATTTTAATTTTACGCAGACATTTTTCCGAACAAAATATGCGAAATTTCATGCATGCATTTTCTTCAAACTGTGATTTATTTACTGAGAACTATGAAAACATCAATTCATATTACGACGAATTTCTTGTGCTTTTTGAGTGGTATTTGAATGTAACATATCCTAAGAAAAATACGAAATAAAAACAAACAAAGAACGAAAATACCCGAGAATAGACGCAGAGATCGATAAAATGAAATTTTTATATTATGTAGCAAAACATTCACATGATGGAAACCTAATGGCGACCTATAAGAGTTATGAGAAATCGAATCATAAAAAGATAGCCAACATAAAAATCGAAGAAAATACACAAAAAATTAGAGAATCTGATAATAAAAATAAAGCAATGTGGACAATTGTCAACCAAAGACTGGGCAGAAAAAATGTAAGAAAAGAAATCAAATTGAAAATTAATGACGAAATAATAACAGACCAGAAAGTCATCTGTGACTCATTTGTTACTCATTTCGCAACCACAGTATCAAAAAAGTTAGATATCCATTTTGGTGGAGATCTACTTACTTCATGCTCAAGTCCTGATAGTGTCACTCAGAGTATGTACATCAAACCTGTAACTGAGAGAGGAGTCATAGAAATTATAGATGGTTTAAAAAACAAAAATTCTACGGGATTTTATGAAATCCCTATCAAGCTTCTGAAATATTGTAGAACTATCATATCTCAACCTATTGCGACCTTAATCAATCACTCTTTTGAACTTGGGCAATTCCCTGATTTTCTCAAATTGGGAAAAGTGATTCCACTTTATGAAGAAGGAGATCAATATAGTATTGAAAATTATAGACCTATTGTACTATTGAGCTGTTTATCAAAAGTTGCTGAGAAGTCTTTCGCAACTAGAATATATTCTTTCATGGAAGAACATCGTATATTTACAAACTGCCTATGGTTATAGGTCAGAAAAGTCCACTGAATTAGCGACGCTAGAATTCACACAACAAGTATATTCTTGTCTGGACAAAGGAAAAAAAGTTGCAGGCTTATTTTTCGACTTAACTGCTGCCTTCGATACTGTTAATCCAATTTCCTTGAAGATAAATTGAATAAATTAGGAATAAGAGGTAAACCACTAGAATGGATCGCTTCATATCTACAAAATAGGCGAATCGCAGTGAATATTGTTTCAGAGACTTCCGAAAAAATGGAATTGAATGTCAGGGTAGGGCAAGATTCAATACTTGGTCCTCTACTGTTCCTTATCTTTATCAATGACTTACCACAATTTGTAACTTCTGGAAATATTTACATGTATGCTGATGATACATCAATAATCATTCACGACAACAAGTTAGCAGAACTAGAGACTAAATCAGATATAGTAATCAAGCAATTCAAATCGTGGTGTCATGAAAATTATTTGATCACGAATGTAAATAAAAACGTTTTTATGCCTTTCTCACTGAGTAAGACAAATATTCTGCCAAATATAAGCCATATTGGAACCAGCGATCGTGTAAAATTTCTTGGAACAACCATCGATAGTAACCTAACGTTCCATCGAGAAGTAGACTCATTATGCTCCAAACTTGCAAAAAATACGTTTGCTATTCCACAATTGAAGAAAGAAATCAATCAAAGTGAGTTGAAAACGTGTTATTATTCACTTGTCTACTCAATCTTGAGTTATAACATGATAATATGGGGCCAATCTACTAATTTGACAGAGTTTTTGTAGTATAAAAAAGGATCATAAGAATCATATATAATTTGCAATATAGAGAATCTCGTAGAGAGATTTCCAAAAAACAGAAATACTTACTGTGACCGGAATATATATTTTAAAAATTGTCTGCTTCATTCATAATATTAAAAATAAATTGATGCTTAATCAAGATGTGCATGGATATCAGACCAGGAAAGCACAAGAAATCCACATTTCAAACTTTAGTACAAATACATTCAAAAAGTCATCTTACTGTGCAGGAAGCTTAATTTATAATGAACTGCCATTAGAAATCAGATCTGCTGAAACTTTCAATATTTTCAAGAAGAAAATACAAATATTTTTAGTCGAAAATTTTTTTTATAACCTGAAGGAATTTTTTTATGCATAGCAATCGTCTCAGATAGTAAATTTTGTAGTGCCTAATACTATATGTTGAAAATGTCTGTCTGCTTGTCTGTCTGTTGATCAAGGAAAAATGTATTCTGTCTTTTTTTTTCTCTCTCTTCTCCTTATTTGTTTAAATCAAGGAAAAATGTTCTGTCTTTTTTAATATTAGATTTTTGTGTTATAGTTTATAGATTTTCTCAGTTTTAATGACAAAACCTTGTGTTCCCTGTAACACTTTAATGGCAAATAAATATCTATCTTTCGATCAAATCTCATAAACATGTTCAATTATAATCTTATTGATGATGGTACATTATGGTGTAAAAGGGTCGTAGTCAAAAAAATCGTTTTTCCGGATTTTTTTTCCAGCATTATTTCAAAACCAACGAATTATATTTTGTTGAGATATCATAGTTTCAGTCTATTGTAGGCAAAATAACGTGTTTTGTTTCTTGATGACTCTCTCTGTTTGAAATATATATTTTTCTTTATTTTCGACTATACCCCCATACTGAAATCAATTGACTGATCGATTTTGATTTCAAAAAGAAACTAATTGCTACCGCTCATCGAATAAAAGATAGGGTAACATTCTGATGAACTCAAGTGTTCAATATTACCTTTCATTTAGATAAAGGGTGCGTTACATTTTTTTTTGGGTCATTAACAATGTTTTTATTAAATATCTAGAAAAAATTTCCGTTAATTTGGACCATATTTTCCTCACAATATATTGAAAAAGTTGACAATCATAGTTTTATCAACTTTGTATGTTGCGTTTCTAAGATATGCATTTTTGAAGTTTACGGATTACGATATATGGGGTAACCTATCGATTTAACAAAATTTTATGCTATCATAAAACTTTTCGAAATCAATTATTTGATACTATGAACAACACAAACCACACTCAACATCAATTTGGAACTCAACAGTATAGACTAAAAAAAATCGAATTATAAATAACGACATCTAACATGAAAAGTCAATTATCATTATGGAAATTATAATATAACAAATCGAAATTGAAACCAATTAGTTATAAACAACATAATCAACAATTTACATAATGGAACTCTCAAAAAACAAACAATAACGAAAACCCAAATTCAAATACAATTATTATTATTGTTATTGATTGGTCTATTTGCGCAATCTAAAACATTTCTCAATAGTTTATGGCTAGGGTACTTTATTGTTTCTATTTGAAATTGATATGCGTAATCCTGAACCTGAACTATTACGCTGCCGCATAGCGTCCAGATTTAGGAATGCTATAAAGTAACAACTGTGGATATCCTTTAGTATTATTCCTGATGCACCTGCAAATGAACGTATTCTAGGCTACTACTGTACCTGCAAAAGTGGAGCTAGATCAGTGGGATGCTGTTCCCTATTTGCAGCGTACTTTGGTGCCTAGGATATGCTCGTCATCAAGAAACAATGAAGTACCCTAGCCATGAACTATTGAACAATGTTTTAGATTGCTCAAATAGACCAATAAATAACAATATTGATAATATTATTTGAACTTAGGTTTTGTTTATTGTTTGTTTTTTAAGAGTTCAATTATGTAAATTGTTGTTTATGTTGTTTATGACTAATTGGTTTCAATTTCGATTTGGAGTTCACTACTACAATACACTATAAGATTTTCACTACTTAAGGGTTCACTAAAGCACGACGTGTGTTTCGCTATACAATAGCTTCGTCAGGTTCATTTCGATTTGTTATGTTATAATTTCCATATCAGTTGACTTTTTATGTTAGAAGTCGTTATTTATATTTCGATTATTTCTTGAGTCTATACTGTTAAGTTCCAAATTGATGTTGAGTGAGGTTTGTGTTATTCATAGTATCAAATAATTGAGCTCGAAAAGTTTTATTATAGAATTGAATGTGTCGAAAGGTTCCATAAAATGTTGTTAAATCTATAGGTTACCCCATAAATCGTAATACCGTGAACTTCAAAAATGCATATCTCAGAAACGCAACATACAAAGTTGATGAAACTATCGTATATGATAGTCAACATTTTCAAAATATCGTGAGTAAAATATGGTCCAAATTAACGTAATGGTTTTCCAGATATTCAATAAAAACTTTATTATATTGAACAATTGAGTTCATCAGAATATTGCCTATCTTTCATTCAATGGGCTGTAGCAAATAATTCCTTTTTTTGTAATAAAAAACGAACTGTCAATTGTTTTCAGTATTCGAAAATTCAAAAAAATATGTATTTCAAACAGAGAGAGTCATCAAGAAACAAAACTATTTTTTCGCCTACAATAGACTGAAACTATTATATCTTAACAAAATATTACTTGTTGGTTTTGAAATAGCGCGGGAAAAAAAATCGGGAAAATGATTTTTTTGACTATGCCCCGTATACACCCTAATATACTATCAGCAATAAAATTATAATTGAACATATTTATGAGTTCCGATCAATACATTTTCATCCTTACTTTGTCTTATTTCGACCTACCCCAATACGATGTTTTTACGAACTTTGGCCGCTTATTACTCAGAAAAAACATACAAAATCATTTGAACTCACACCTTTTCCTAATGACCATCCTACTATAACATAATAAAATTTCAGCCAATTCGACCGAGAGCCAATTTCCCGTATGTTTTCGTGCGGGATTCTTTGCCTTTATCCGGACATGTACGAGTCTTCAATACGTCTGCACAATAGGCTTTTCTCTAACAATCATTATCATTGCAGGATATCCCGACCAGTCAGATACAGATCAGTGAACGAAAACAGAGGAGCTACCAGTCTGTGCAACCCCTCGACCCTCCCGCTGGCCATAAGTCTACAGGGTACTCCATTACTAACGCCAGCGTCGACGGACAGCTCATACATCATCAGGACGCCATCTTCGAACTTCATGAGGGAGAGACAGGATTCCTACGAGGAGGACGACTGTTAGATTGACTTTTAAGTGACAGAATCAGTGTAATATGAGGGGTTTGAGTGTAGTTCCCAGGGTGAGTGTCGGATTTTGAATAATAACTAGATGACATGGTGAGTAACGTCAGGATTGGGGTTGGAATCCCGGAAAACAGGGCTGTTTGTGTAGCAGTTAGGTAATTCTGAAAGGGGGTGATGTTTCGGTGAGTATATCTCATGGCGGAGGGATGTTGGTCTTTGTTGGAATATAAGGCCTTCACATTATGTAAATTAAGGGATGGAGATATCAGCGGATAGACATTTGTTTGTTTCAGTAATAATTACAGTGTATGTCAGAAAATTTGGTATTCATAGTCCTGGGTATCTGGAAGGATGGGAAATATTGAGTCGGTGGAAGTGATAATCTGCTCATTCGGGTATCCTTCGGTATGATACCAAGGAATTGACTTAATGTTTTCGCTTTTGACATAAAGTATGGAAAGGATGAGTGGATATTCAACCTGCAATCAGAATACTTGTGTCATTCATCACAAAGTTCTCTTTGACTGGTTGATCGAGTCAGAACTAGAACTCTCACAAGCAAAAAAGCAACAAGTTGATATTTGATAATATTCGAGGCCTCATAATTTTCATGCACTTTCAGTTCAATTTTCATATTTTTTTCAGCAAACTGTAGATCAAATGACCAATTTCAAGGTACATATCCAAATACAAATATTTTTTTTCGATGAACTTGGAGATCTGTTATGTATTATTTTCACAGTTCGCAGATCACAGTAGTGAGGAAAAAAGGTTACTTTGATTTCAAGGTATTTCTGTAGTTTTATTCAAATCTCAGGAATTGCCTGAAGTTTCAGTATGGTATGAACATAACCTCCGTGAACCGAATTTTTTTATCGATCCACCATTCAGTTTGTCAGATATTTGCAATTGGAAATGGGTCTTTTTGTACGCGATACCTATACCTATCGGGTGAACGGATAGGACTTGGTTTAAATTTTTTATAATAGACGCTGACCTGATTTCAAGATTTTTTTGAAAAACTACTCTTGAGAATAATTGAAAAAATATTTGTTATTTTTGACCGTTCAATTTCGAAGACATCGACTGATGAAAAATATTAATTTTACTCAATACAGAACGAAAACACGACCACATATAATTTCGGTTCTATGTGTGTGGTGTTTTGGTTGGAAAAATGCAAAGTCTGAGTGTTTTCAGTAGCCGATGGTGCTGAAAAATAATGACTTCATGTTGAATTTCTTGGTTTCCGCCCATTTATGAGCACACTAGCGTATTTTCTTCATAGTATCCGCTCAGTTTCTAGAGACATGATATAATTTGTAACATTCTCGCCAAAATGATATGAATACTCTATTTAACTATGTTATATACATATGCATATTTATAGCAGATCAAGGGTCTAGACTGTAGTTAACAAACTGAAGGAATATAAGATAGAATATGTTAAAAAAACACAAACGACACAAAACATGTTAACATTTTAAATCAAAATTTCAAGTTCGATGAGTCTGTTCTCATCTACAGAAAAAGTTTCCGAAATATTCTCAGAGTATTCACTGACAGTAAAAACGATGATTTAAAAAGTAAGTTTTCGTAATTTTTTGGAATTTATTAAGATCTTATAGTTTAAGATGATGAGGGAGCACGTTGTCTAGTTTATAATCGTGATATAGAGAGCCTATGTCCAGAAGTTCCGGTATTTTTAGCATTTCTAGTGTCATAATTGTGAACAATGAGGCTAACTACTCTCTTATGAATTTCAATAAGTACTTTGTGAACATATAAGGACAGAAGAGTCGTAATTATTAATTTGAAAAATGGTCGGTAAAATTCTCTCAAGCCTACATTAGCCAAAATTTCAATTGCTATTTTTGGAACGATTATACATAAACAAGTGAAATTTGGAAACTGAATATTAAAGGTTGTAAACTTCCCTACTAGTGATGATAGATGAAGAAATCGTCAAAGATGACGTCACAAGGCCATTGTGACCAATAATTTTAAATGGAACCCTACGGCAAGCGACACCTATTTTGAAAGGTATCGAAAAAACCTATTCAATGATACTTATTTTCTTTGTGTTTATGGCAATTTTAATGGCTCATTAGTAAACATTAAAATTTAAATTCCATTCAGTTTGAAATTAATTACAGATTTAAGAATCAGTATCTACTTGAAGAAATTGCTGGAAGTGACCTCCATTTACTTCCTGACAGTGAAATATCCTATTTTCAAACTCTTCTCGTACTTTTGCAAATGTGTCTGCGGAAACAGCCTCACATTCTGCAACAATACGTTGTTTTAAAACGTCAATATTGTCAGGTTCCGAGGCATAAACCTTCGATTCAAGGTACCTCCACAGAAAAAAATCCGAAGGTGTGAGGTCCGGTGATCGAGCTGGCCATTCCGTTGTACCTCGTCGTCCAATCCATCTACCACGATACTCCTCATCCAAATACCGTCTTACTGCACCGTAATAGTGTGGAGGAGCACCATCTTGTCGGAATGTTATTTCCAAATTGCCGAATTCATCTAGATTATCTTCCAAAATTTCAAGGATTAACGGTTCTATTGCGTTTTGCAACAGCTCCAGATAAACCTCACCAGTTAAATTAGTATTTAAAAAAAGAGGCCCAACGATGTGGTTTCCCAGAATATCTGCCCAAACATTCACCTTTTGGGGAAATTGGGTATGTGTTTCACGAAACAGGTGAGAATTTGCGTCACTCTGATACCTCACATTCTGTGTATTTATATTTCTATTTAGATAGAGAGTACTTTTTATTTTTAATCTGTATGGATGAAATTTGTTTTTTTTTCAACACCCTGTGTACTGTACTTTGACTGACTTCACAGGTAGATGCAACGTGAGTTGTTGAAGAAGTAGGATTAACTATTACTTCTGCCAGTATATCCATTTTTTTCTCATCAGAAATTTGTGGTCCGCCAGATCGTTTCGCATCATTAATACTACTCGTTGTTTCAAACTTACGAAGAAGCTCCCTTCAATAAGTCCTCGGAACGGGGCGATCGGGTAACCTCTCATTAAAAATGCGTTCTGCTGCATGAATATTTTGTGCAGTTTCACCAAGAATCAGGATCGCTGCTACTTTATCACCTGAAGCACGTACCATTTCGCTTCTTGAAGCACTTAAACGTTCGGCTCACAACAGTTTAACAAATTATTAAAATGTACAAAAATATTAAAAGTACAAAAAGCTGCTGAAACAGTTAAACGTTCGATCAACAATACACAGATTATTAAATGTACAAAAACGTGGTCAATTACAAAAACGTCGAATTAGGGAGACTAACAAAAACGTCAGCTTATTTGACAACTATCCAGAGGCGGAGCTTGAATTTGGAATTTAAGTATCAACTGATTTAATTCATCACAGCTTTGCGTTTTTTAAAAGCGAGTTGCCAAAACTACCATAAACACAAACAAAATTAGTATCATTGAATAGGTTTTTTCGATACCTTTTGAAAGAGGTGTCGCTTGCCGTAGGGTTCCATTTGAAATTATTGGTCACAATGGCCTTGTGACGTCATCTTTGACAATTCTGTCATCTATCATCACTAGTAGGAAAGTTTACAACCTTTAATATTCAGTTTCCAAATTTCACTTGTTCATGTATAATCGTTCCAAAAATAAGAGGGGGGAGCGGACTTTTGAGAAGCACTGTATATTCGTACGCACTCAAATCAGCCATTGTGAAGCCACTATTCAAGTGTGGATCGAAACGAAGAGTTGCCAACTACTGCCCAATTTCCCTGATCTCAAATAAATCGGAAATTTTCGAGAAACTGAAAAAAAGAATTCTCACTTTTCTAAACAAATACCAAAAACTGTCAGTGAAGCAATTTGGGTTCAGGGAGAGAGAAAAGTCTACAGAAGATGCGATAAGCCAAGCCTAGACAAACAACAACCTACATAATGTATCTTCGGGGATCTAAAGGAAGCATTAGATACTGTCAGTCACGAATCACTGTTTTATAGTTGGATGGTATGGGTTTCAGAAATGGATCACTAGCATTATTTAAAAGCTATTTGAGTAACAGGGAACAATGCAATACATACCAAAGAATACTCCAGCCTCACCGGACTTGAATTTGGAGTACCACAAGGCACTGTGCTCGGACCAATTTTCTTCAATATATACTTGAACTTCAAGTGGGAGGCAACGTCGTGAGTTTTGCTGATGACACAGTAATATCCTATGAAGCCAACGATTGGAGAAAACTGAAGATACTAGTTGAACAAAACTTCGAAACCATCCTTGAGTGGTTTGATGGGCATCTACTAACTGTAAATATCTGCAAAACTCACTTCGTTCCTTTCACCTCGTTCTCAAAGGATCTTTTTTGATACTTTCAAAAAAGTGAATGAAATCATAGAGGTCGGAAATGAAGATGTGTCAAATATCTTGGAATTTATATTGATTCCAACTCGAAATGGGACGATCAAATGTGGTGAAAAAGATGAGAAGTATTTTATATCGAATTGAACATTACACCAAAATACTCACCATGAGTCAAATGAAGATGATATATTATGCCCTCATCGAAAGCCACCTAAGCTAGGAGGCTGCAAATAACGTATTCCTTAAAAACCTGAAAAGAATACAGAAGTCAATCCTCAAACTTATTCACAACACATCTCATACCTACCCAACCGGAGACCTGTATAATGAATAAAAAATCCAGGATTTGAAACAATTATATTTTTTAACAGCCGTAGTTCGTCAACATAAATACAGGGCAAATTTGCAACCCATTATCCGTATGAAACAAGACAGAAACCAAACAAGTCGCGATTAACGAGACCCTCAAAGATTGTTCTGCAGAGAAGTTTTTCATACCCTGGCCCAAATTCTACAATCTCATACCAACAGATTAAAAGCAATTCCAAAACTTGAAACTTTTCAGATGGAAAGTGGAATTATGGATTTTCAAAATCCCCCGCTTTTAAGTTCACCTATACGTAGACTTCAAAAATGTTTATTATCTCTGAAGTGTATGAAAAATTGCCGTTGATACCATGGGTAGAAATAACCTCAAGAAATATCCATTATGTTCAATTTATCAAACAAACATACAATGGGAAATATTACTCACGATTACCAGTTACTTTGGTCAGCTCACCTGGACCAACTATTACTCTTAATTTTTTTTCTTCTCTCCTCTTTCTTATATTTCTAACAGGACGCTATAGAAATATTGTTATTTCACTTTTCCATTTTGTCTCACATATAGGTGTATTTATAATTGAGTTTTGAGTTCTTGATAACAATGCTGCTTGGGAACATGTATTTATACAACGTGTTATGTAAGTAGGTGACCAAACTTGAAGGGGTGATTCTTCAAGTAATTCTAAGACGGAAAGTTCATATAAACATAGGTCCGGTAATGCTTCGTTTTCAAGATATAGGGTGTCAACCTTTTTAAAAGAAATAGTTTTTTCCTGAATATCTTGATAATCCCCAAGCCGATTCTGTTGAAATTTGGCAGTGTTATTTGGGCTAATTCAGCCCTAACCAGATTGAAAATATCATGTCCAGTGGCGTCCCGGAATGCACCTTAATCAATATTTTTGAAAAAAAAAGTGCGTCACTGATTTGTTTGAAATGTTGGTATTGTTTTCGCATTGAGCTACTAAAACTACAACTTTTTCGATTTGTGCATTTTCCCGTATCTTGCTTTGTTTTGAGAAAAAAATTAAAAATCACTTTATTGTTATGTGGTAACGCCGGATACGAAAAAAATGCTACAGATGAGAAAGTTGTAGTTTCAGTTGCTGAATGCGAAAAAAAATACAAAAATTGCGAAAAATCAGTGGCGCATATTTTTTTGGAAAAAATATTGGCTAAGGTGTCTTCCGGGACGCCACTGAACATGGCAATTCCAATCTAGTTAGGAATAAATCAGCTCCATACTACCCTGAGAAACACTGCCGAATTTCAACGGAATCAGCTGTAGTATCATTAAGACATTTAGGAAAAAACTATTTCTCTTAAAAATGTTGACACCCTGTATCTTGAAAACGAAGCATTACCGGACCTTAGGTTATATATAAATTTTCGTCTTAGAATCACCCCTTCCATAACACCCTGTATAATATGTTCATATACTTAAGCAGCCTTCGATCAAGGTTTTCCCCATGTGGGTTACTTCAATTCATTTGCAAGAGATAAATGTGATGACTTTGATGTATCACAATTAGTTGAACAAATAAGTTATCATTATTATTACTCTCCAATGTAGTATCGAGTAACTTACTTAACATTCTCTTCATGTTGTCTGATTTGATGTGTAGCAATGGTTATTCTCTGAGAATTGTCGTTATTCAGTTTGAGATTATTTGCTATAAACCATTTTTCTGCTTTTTTCTATTTCTCTGGATTATTTTAACAATTAATAAAAATAAGTGTTCAGGGACTCGCCTTGGAATGGATAGAATCATATCTGTACGCACGTCGCCAGTACGTTAGTCTTCCAAGGGTGACTGAGCGATCAGTGACTACCTGTAACTCGGATTATTTTGACATCAGTGTAGGTATCCCGCAATGGTCAGCAGTGGACCCAATATTGTTTCTAATAAACGTAAATGACATCGTTAGAGCGAGCCCATCTACACATTTCACGTTGAATGCGGACGATACGACCATACTTATCTGACAAAGATGTAATGAAGTTTGTTCTAGGCTATATGACTGGTTCTGCATGAACTCACTACACCCAAATACAGAAAAAACTCAGTCAATGCATTTTCATGAAAGGCAAAAACAAGTGCCTACTATTCATGTGATTATTAATAATGATTGAATGAATGTGATTTTTTGTGGAGGAACAACGTTTCTTGACATGTTTTTTGGGTAACCTTTCACAGTCTGAAACTGAAAATATAATCAGGAAAATCCATAGAAGGGCAAACTAATTTGTTTATCACGATAAGTTTCTGCGTTAACCAAATTATATTTCCTATAGGAAAATGATTCAATTTGTCAGTAACTTATCGTTCCTTGAATTTGACTACGAAAAAATAGTGAACATTCAAAAGCTACTTCTCTATATAGTTTTTGATGGATGTTTTGAGGACTTTATCTGCCCGTTCTCAGAATCTTCTGAATCTCCTTCACTTGTTTGAATAATTATTTTTTTTTCAGAGTCTATTCCGCTTTTTCGAATGACGGAGGTCAATTGAAATCTGCTAAAGAATTTGAGAGTGACGTATTGCTATTGCTCATTCGATATATGGGGTGTTGTTCAGATCAGTTTATCAGCATTCTAGCATATTTCACTTCCTCTCTAAGTAGAGATAACCATGTACGGTCCATTCCAACAGAATTTGTTGAAAAACAGTTGTTATTGGAAAGAAGAATACAGGCCGTTTCTTTCAATCTTCTCCTCTCTTGATGTGGTTCTTTCATCAAGAGTTTCGTCTTATTCCATTCAATCGTATGATCGCCATCGGATGTGAGGATATGTTCTGCAATTTTTAATCCGGTTATTTGTCGATTTCTGATGTAACTCTTTTGTTCACTTTGGCGCACCTCTAATGGTCTTGACGTTTCACCTATACAACTATCACCACACGAACAAGGTATGTTGTAAACACAGTTTTTGGTACTTTCTTCGACGTTTTTTGGTTTTGTTTGTGTTAGTATAGATCTCAGTGTGTTTGTTGTTCTAAATCATGTTCTCACATCATACCTATGTCCAATCCGTGTGATCTTCTCAGATAATCCGGGGACATAAAGTATTATGTTGGTTGTGAAATGTTTAGGTGTGGGTAGTACTCCTGTCGGTTGTGTTAATTGGTTGTTTGGTGGATTTTTGTTTTCAATGTCAGTGATTGTTTTTTCCACAAACTTGTATATATTTTCCTGATTATATTTTTATTTCAAACTGTGGAAGGCTACCCAAAAACACTTGTCATCAATGATGTTGTTTTGGAAAATGTACCATGTGTAAGGTTTCTAGGCCTGTACATTGATGAGTGTCTTGACTGGTGAAGACACTGCGAGATAGTAATCTCGAAACTTAACTGTGTCAGCTATCTATTCAAAAACATGAGAACAGTTCTGACCTGAAAAATAATTGATAATGTAATACTATGCTCAGGCCGAATCTCGACTGAGATACGGAATATTTTTCTGGGGGCTATCCACCTGCTTCAATAATGTATTTATGTAGCTAAAAAAAATTGATTGTATCTCTGGTGTCTCTCATACTACTAGTTGTCGGAATTTCTTCAAAACCTATGAAATTTCATCCTTACTGTGTGTGTATATTTTCGAAGTATGTGTTTTGTAACCTCACCACTGTTAAGACAGATCAACAAATTCACTCTACTAATACAAGACAGCAAAATGACTTACATGTACCATTTTTAAGTGCTAATCTTCTATATAGATCGTCCACTGTGATTAGCAAATGTTGTTCAATGAACTTCCGGCCAACATTGAATAATGTGTTACCCTGAAATCATTTAAGCAATATCTTAGGAAATACCTACTGAAAGCTCTTTTTATTCTTCGAAAGAGTTTTAAAATGTCGTCTTAGTTGTTTCAGTTCTAGTTCCTTGATGTTAGTTGATTATCTCTTGACAAATTCTATACATGTTTTTCCATATCATAAAGAAAATAAAGTATTATTATTACTATTATCTCAATACGTTTGAAGATAGAAACTGAGCAGATAATATGAAGCAAATACGCTAGTGTGCTCATAAATATTCGGAATTCTCATTATTTTGGGGAACATTACGGCGCCAAAGTCTAACTTTCCACTTTATCCGCAGTTACCAGGAATAATATTAAAATAATTTATGATAACGCTACTAACTACGACTGAATATAATATCCCAATGTGGGAGCCGTCATTCCAACGCTCTTTATGAAACTTTTGGAGTTTTCACTAGTCGAGCGCATTTCCAAACACAATTTCGTATGACGTAAACAGATAGACGTCGTGCATACATTGTGAATTAGGAAATAACTTTCACGTTAATTAGGGAATAACTTTCACATTTCAACAAAAATTAATATTGTATTTGATTTCTTCAAATGTATTATTTCCATGCAGTTCTTTGGGTTATCAAAGATCTTGAGAGAAATCGTGGTCACAACTGATGATATTTTTTTTCCTGCTTTATTCAACCGATGCCGGTGAGCACACTTCTGTTTCGGAGATAGAGTTCTTCAACGAGCTCATCATCTATGAACTCGTGACCGCCATCTTAACGTCCCCTCTGAAGGACGGCTTATCTATCGTCTTATCTCGTGCTCATTGATGAGACGCCTGCCGCTGCGAATATGCTACAACGCTACAGTTGTTAGGGCATTTAACGCGGAACTTCCTTGTCCGCTGGTCACCCATTCAAGTACTAACCACGCCCATATGATAATATTGATAGGTTTCGAGGTAGCGGGAATAGGACACAATGAGTAGTCTGAATCTCAAATTGCAGACGTTTCGATGTTTATTTGGCGTCTTTATCAAGGCTGAAAATACATGAAATGTTTAATATCTCATGTTAATGAAAACATGATTGTTAAAAGTTAACACACAAGGGAACAAGAATATGGTAGAAACAACAAACAACTATCACCAAATGGTCACCACATATATAATAAAATATAACAAGATACGAGAAGTGACATAAACCAATAATTAAAATAATAGCAAATAAAAGCAAACAAAAATCTACCTTTGCAATAATAGCAAATAAAAGCAAATAAAAATCTACCTTTTCAATGGGTCAGACGAAATTGTTTTCCAATAGATCGATTATTTTACTGAAAATCCACATGTTTTATCAAATGACGGATTTGTTGGTGTGAATAAAATTTCTGGAACACTATGGTCGGAAATAAAATTCGTATGGTTAGTACGGAGATGAGCACCAAATAGATTTCTTCATTTATAAAAACTTACAACTATTTAAAATCTCAAAGAAAAAAAAGAAAAAAAAAACACAAAAAGCAACAACAGATGATCGGCACGTATTGTCGCGTCGTACGGTATTCTCGAACGAGAACACCTGGAATTAGATGGGCCTTCAGTCTGGTTCATTGCGGAAAAATTGTTTATATTTATTTGAAAGATGGTTGTAGCAAACGCTCAATCTATCTGTATCCGTTCTCAGGTTCACGGTATCGTTCTGGAATATTTGGACCATTTCGCTGATGTTTCTCTTATAGTGATTATTTTCTCTGTCCACGATTTTGACTTCTTCAAAATTGAATTCATGTCTCTCAGTGAAATGATGTAGTGCTAGTGCCGTTCAATTAGATTTGTCTCTATTTTTAATGATGCGACAACCAGGTGGTAATCTGACAACACATTGGTATGCAAAACCCACAACCTCGGGTAGACTTCTGAATTATTTTTCAAATCACCCTTTACAACACAAGATCAGCACAGTTAAAAATCTACTTTACAGATTCCATCACCTGAGCAGTACAGACTATCAGAAAGATAATGAAACCAAAGTTAGAAAATTACTAAAAGACAAAAATTATCCAATTTCTTTAGTCAACAGAATTTTAAACGAATATAATGCAGATTCAATATATCAAGCTGATAGAGCCAACAATATCGGTATTCCTTTCTATAAGTTCCCATACATGAAAGGATTATCCGAAAAAATAATGAATTGTTTGAAAACCTATAACCCTTATGATATCAAAATAGCATTATATTCTATAAATCAAATCAAAACCATATTCACAAAACTGAAACAAAACACCAACTTCCGATTGCTCCAAATTAGTATATAAAATAAACTGCCACAACTGCGAAAAATGTTACATTGGAATGACCAAACAATATCTAAAGGCTAGAATCCAACAACACAAATATGACTAAAAAAAAAGACAAATCTAATAAAACGGCACTAGCACTACATCATTTCACTGAGAGACATGAATTCAATTTTGAAAAAGTCAAAATCGTGGACATAGAAAATAATCACTATGAGAGAAACATCAGCGAAATGGTCCAAATATTCCAGAACGATACCATGAACCTGAGAACGGATACAGATAGATTGAGCGTTTGCTACAACCATCTTTCAAATAAATATAAACAATTTTTCTGCAATGAACCAGACTAAAGGCCCATCTAATTCCAGGTGTTCTCGTTCGAGAATACCATACTACGCGACAATACGTGCAGATCATCTGTTGTTGCTTTTTGTGTTTTTTTTCTCTATGAGATTTTAAATAGTTGTAAGTTTTTATAAATAAAGAAATCTATCTGGTGCTCATCTCCGTACTAACCATACGAATTCTATTTCCGACCATAGTGTTCCAGAAATTTTATTCACACCAACAAATCCGTCATTTGATAAACCATCTGGATTTTCAGTAAAATAATCGATCTATTGGAAAACAATTTCGTCTGACCCATTGAAAAGGTAGATTTTCATCTGCTTTTAGTTGCTTTTATTGAAAAGGTAGATCTTTATTTGCTTTTATTTGCTATTATTTAAATCAATGGTTTATGTCACTTATCGTATCTTGTTATATTTTATTATATATGTGGTGACCATTTGGTGATAGTTGTTTGTTGTTTTTTACCATATTTCTGTTCCCTTGTGAGTTAACTTTTAACAATCATGTTTTTATTAACATGAGATATCAAACATTTCATGTATTTTCAGCCTTGATAAAGACGCCAAATGAACGTCGAAACGTCGGCAATTTGAAATTCAGACTACTTATTGTGTCCTTTTCCCGCTACCTCGAAACCTATTTCTAATTGAAGGACGCTAACACTACAGAATAATATTAATAATCGATTAATCAAAATATATTTTTTTTATTGCCTTATTCAACGTCGGCCTATTCCTGCGAACAGGGCTCAACACGGACGCCGGTGAGCACACTCCCCCCATTTGGGAATTTTGCCGAATCCTCTTGTTTCAGAGGTAGGGTTCTTTAACGAACTCAAAATCTGAGAACTCGGGACCGCGATCTGCGTATCCTGCAGCTGGGAATATGCTACTACGCTATAGTAGTTGGGGCATTTTAACGCGCACCTGCCTCGTCAGGTGGTCAGTCATCCAAGTACAAAACGCACCCGGAGTTGCTCGGCTCAGATATCGATTAGACTCTGGTCAACCTGACAACAACAACAACACAAAAACCACCTCAAATCAAACTCAAACATAACACAAATCAAACCAAACTCAAATCAATCACGCACAACACAAATAAAAATCGCTTCAACAGGACACAAAATATCGTGAAGCACAACACATAAACAAAAACACAATCTCCTCAAACTAAACCCCAAAGTAAACCCAAAACATAATCGAAGTCACCCACCCAATTTGTACACGAAACACCCCATAACCAAACACACAAAACTCAAACTCATACTAACCAAGCATTCTCTGAAGCTGTTTTTTTTGTGTTGCCCGGAGTTGTCAAACCCGAGACACCCTTTTCCAGTACTAACTTCATAGTCACCAACATAGTGAAGATTTGAATCAACATGAATTTTCGTATACCAAACAAATGGAGATTGCTCTCATGAGCTGACGCAGGAGAGGAGCTGATAAAAAAAAATTCAGAAGGGCCAAAACCTAATATGAACCATGCCAGGTATCAACACCAGCGGGGGTACTCCCTTCGCCTTTGGTTGGAAAAGGCAAGCGAACCACCCTACACCTTATTTATAATATGAGATGAACAATCGTAAATAGTAGCTTCAAGTTGTTAATATTGGGTTGAGTTCATATAATGTGTGAATACTCCTGAAAATTTTTTTTTGGATTGGATTGTATTTGGTCAACCTGACTAGCCATTGGTGCCCATAATAAAAATGTTCACACAGGTAACAAAAAATTCAATATATAGAATGGTAGAACCAGGAAATCTAGAGTGTCTTCACAATTATAAAGATTCCAAATGCAGATGATATAAAATCCACCAATGAGCTCTCATTTGACAAAAGTCATAACTAAAAAATAATTGAAAATCATCAACGGAATTTTTGATCGCCACCATTCTGAAATAGTCCTTTGGCAACTGCCACAAAATCGCTTGTTTGGGTTGCAGTCAGTCAGGAATGACCAATGCCAAGTAAATTCTCCGTTTTCAAGACAAGCTTTCGAAAATATGCATTCTCTTTCTCAAGGCGATCTACAAAATTAGTTATTGGAAAAATAAATTATATAACTTTCTGAAATTCGATGGAAAAGTATATCCTAATTCCATTCATTTTTCCATACAAGGAATTGAGGAATTGTAATGTTCAAAATACGCCCGGATCAGTTTGATGTTTAGTAGTAAAAACGAACTCCAGCGAACGAATATTTCACAATTGCGAAATGGATATAACTATATCTCAATAGTTGTCATTTATGTCTCCATTTCGTTTTATATAATAACTGTTTAGCCATCATATTTGATGATCCTCAGCAGTAACCATTACACTAAGGAAAATGTTGTCCCAATAGTTCATACATAACGAATCATTATTCCACTATACTGAAATTATGTGACAAGCCGCTGATTACTAATAATAATGAGAATAATCAAGCCCAAAAAAAACATACATCAATTACCTAAAGCTTATGAAGAATTAGATGACAGATTGTTTCAATGAAGTATATGAATAAAACGATGTTAACGATGCAATTGATCTATTTCTAAAAACGTATGGATCTAGGACAGGGAAGAGCATACACACAAAGTAATGGACAGAAATAATGATAATAATATTCATTCATAAATCGTAGTGAACATTATAAACATGGAAAAAACATGTATACAATTAGTTACAAATAATGAATAAATATGAGGAGAGCCCACAGAAGAACAAGTCTGTGTGTGGGAATCTTATTGTAGAACAATAAAGTAATCTAGCTAAAGTAAATAAACTGGGAAAAGTCACTAAAAGTTAAACCAAAATGTTCTACAATACTCAATCACCGCGAGAGAAACATCGAAATAACTGAGAAATTTTAATCCACATTCAGAAATTTTCTGAAAACGGCAACGGATACAGTTCCCGAAACGTCAAGAGTATATAAAGAAGTATCTTTAAATTCAATAATTTTTTATGATAGGCAAAAATAAGAATACGACAAGCTACTGACTAATTGAATATTTTTCAATTTGTGAAAAATAATTGGGTGCACGCAGTAACTTTTCTGGGCAAAGTAATTTATTTGCCCTTCTACACTTGTATAGATTCACTGATCCATTTAATTTTGTTCTCCGATTGTGGAAGGTTATAATTCCCAAAAAAGTATCAAGAATGAGTATTCTTCCAAAAAAAAACGAGCTTCAAACAATACTTATTATGTCATCTTTTCAAACTCACTGCTATAGAAGCGTGCGACAATATTGAAAATACTTTTCCTACCTAGCAACGCAGCAACGCTGCTTAGCTGTCAAGTCAGTTGTCTGCAATGTCGACATTGTTTACCTTCCATGCTAATCGAAACGATATGTGTGTAACTTACTAATTATTTTCCGATAATTGTGCTTTGTTGAATGCTTTGAAGTAGGCTGATTGTATCTAGTAGTTCTGACTCTATCCACCAGTTCGAATATATATATATATATATATATATATATATATATATATATATATATATATATATATATATATATATATATATATATATATATATATATATATATATATATATATATATTTCGATAATTGTGCATTGTTGAGTGCTTTGAAGTAGGCTGATTTCATCTATAGTTCTGACTTCATTCACCAGTTTGAATATAACGAGATTCGTTTGTTGTTTTCACTGTATGTTATTGCAGAAGCCCCGTATATATATATATATATACATATATATATATACATATACATATATATATATATATATATATATATATATATATATATAGAATGAATATCTATCGGGGATTCGATTTTGAAGAAGGTACACTCTCTTCTGTTACCCGAGCTTTCGCAAATCTTCATTCGCTTTTTCGAGGGCTACAAAGTGAAAATATGGACATTAAAATATTCAAGTAATAATAGTATGTATACTATTGTAGAAAATCTCAAATTGCACAGATTTTCTTTGGACATCAATGCTTAGGAACATATTATATAAACAGAAAAGTAGAAAAAAAAACTCAAAAAATGTTGTGACATGAAAGTTTGATTACTGACAATCATTTATTATGGATGTCAAATAAAATAAGGTATTTAAAGTGGTGTATTAATTCAGGTATTTTCAAATGAAGGATGGTTTTTTGGTAGAAGAAGGTACGAGTAAATTTCAGTTGAGTTATCAATATCAGTTTTTTTAATCATATTATCAGATTGTATCTTGACATGTTTTTTGGGTAACCTTCAGACTGTGGAAGGTTACACAAAAAACATGTCAGGAAACATTGTTCCTCCACAAAAAAACCACATGCATTCAATAATCAGATTGTAATTTTATTATTTTTAGATGCAATTATTCCAAAATAACAATTTAGACTTCCTTTTCCCAAAAAATATGTTGATGCAGACGTGCAGTTCCAACAGATCGTATGAATAATATCCAGGCTATTTTCAATAGTTATAATCCTTTCATACAATTTACAGTTGAGAAAGAACATAATAACTCTGTACCCTTCTTATATACTCTTTCAATCAGAACATCAGATAATACTATAATACTGAATTGGTACTTAAAATCCACTAGTTCAGGAAGATACATGAACTACTTTTCAGTCAACCAAAAACATTAAATTCAATCTAGTATTATGTCTTAAACATAGAATTGAGAAAATATCACATCCAACATTGAAAGAGAAAAATATAAAATTATTATATGAAATACTCTTCAATAATTCATATCCTTCAAGTTTTTTTTTATATAATACTACTTCTGATGTCATCAAAATGGACATTTACATAGTATCACATATTGGTCGATACCTTACATTCCTGAACTTTCTACTAAAATTAAAAATGTATTCAAACATGGAAAAAACTTAGAGATTGCACAAAAAAGAAAAAGAAAATGAAACCATTGGAAAACTTGTATACCAAATTGAAAGGTCCAACGGGGTTCATGGAATTCCTTGTTCAAATTGTAATAAAAAATATTTGGGCCAAACAAAAAATTATTTGAAATAACGAATAGCATTACATGAAAGCAATTGTAGAACTTAAAAAAAAATATTGTTCCTTAACGAAACATGTTGAACGAAACGTGTTGAAAAAAATTTGAATAAAAGACTTTTTTTAGAAATGGCTGAAATAAAATTACAATCTGATATCGATAACTTGAGTAAAATTAACTCGTACCTTCTTTTACCAAAAGACCATTCTCCATTTGAAAATACCTGAATTGAAACACCACTGCATATGCCTTATTTTATTAACCGACGAAACCAAAAAGGAGGAGGTTCTCTAATCGACGCGTATATTTAAATTTTTTTTTAAAATTTTTTTTTATGTATGATCACGCATAACTTTCCACTGAGACGTCCGATTCCGATCATTCTTTCCTCAGTGAATAGGGTGTACATCGACATTGGTACAGTTTGGATTTCAGAAATGAAATCCAGCCCTAAGGGTAGCAAAATGAAGGATATTGATCACTCACCCTCTGAATTCTGGTCCGTTAACCGATTCTATCAGACATAACTTTGTACTGGGATTTTCGATTTGGATGATTTTTTCTTCATCAGGTAGTTTATACCTCATTGTTGATTATATTCCAATTTGAAATGAAATGATCCACCCCTATGGGTAGAAAAATAGAGGATGATTGATTTTTCACTTGTGAACAGTAGCACAAATATGTAGTTTACATTGACAGATCCTCCTACATCCGTCACAATAATAATTACATTATATGAAAGGATGGAATTAAATACAAAGTGATGAAATAAACTAACCAGAACTTCCAAAAATAATTTATATTATATAACAATAAATAGTTAAAGTAGATAATCATATTATTTAACAGTCGATAGATGAAGTAAGCTAGGTAAGTAAGTATTTTGGAAGTGATCAAAAATTGAGTAGGTAGTAATTAGTAGATTCCAGCCAACATACCACGCATATCTTTCCATAGAGTAGTCCGATTTCGATGATTATTTGTTTTTTCAATGGATAGGGTGTACTTCAAAGTTGGTCCCATCTCAAATTGAAAAAAAAATGCCACTCTAAGGGTATCAAAATGGAGGATATTGATCATTCACCCTCTGAATTTTGGCCCATTGACTATCGTTCACCCTCTGAATCTTGGTCCATTAACCGTTTCTATCAGGCATAACTTTGTACTGGGTTATCCGATTTGGATGATTCTTTTTTAGCCACATTTGAAAAATAATAACTTTTTAACAAAAAATTGAACCGACGAAATACGGAACTGAGAAGTATAAGATAAAATAAACATTCTTAGTCTCAATAACTAAGCTCCTAAACTAATGTAAGTAACTAATTTTGAGTCGGCGCCAAACAAACAAGCAAAAGATTTAGGTAAGGCGTGAAATGATGGCATCGAGTTGCGCGGTGACATTCTGATAATTTTTTTGAAGAGTAATTTAATTATATTCGTTGATTGTTCGTTTGGCGCCGACTCAAAATTAGTTACTTACATTAGTTTGGGAGCTTAGTTATTGAGACTAAGAAGGTTTATTTCATTTTATACTTTTCAGTTCCGTATTTCGTCAGTTCAATTTTTGTTAAAAAGTTATTTGACATCTATAATAAATGATATTCATGTCATGTCATGTCATGTCATATCATTCCATGTCACAACATTTTTTAAGTTTTCCTTTCTACTTTTCTGATTAAATTATATGTTCCCAAGCTTTGATCTCCACAGAAAATCTCAAATTGTACAGTATGTATACTATTATTACTTAAATATTTAAATGTCAATATTTTCACTTTGTATCCCTCAAAAAAGCAAATGAAGATTCGCGAAAGCTCGGGTAGCAAAGAAGAGTGTATCTTCTTCAAGACCGAATCCCCGATAGATACTCATTCTATAATAATAAGCCGGTCGAGATACTTTCCTATATACAGTATACTGAGTATAAAGGAAACCAGTGTTCATATTTCTTAACATTCATTTTATTATTTATTTTGCAATGAAAATATCATAAGTAAGTAGTAAAAATAAACAAATAACAAATTCACAACAGATGCTCGAACTGAGCTCCTTGGGTTGGTTGACAATATCCAAGACGTCTGATTAATTCTTGAGATACGTTTGACAACATCTCTGGTGTAATTCGTTGAATTTCAGTTCGAATTCTCCCTTTGAGGTCTTTCAAATTGGCAGGCCGATTTATGTACACTTTAATTTTTAAGTAACCCCAAACAAAAAAGTCCATGGGAGTTCAATCTGGAGACCTAGCAGGCCATTCAATTTGACCGCGACGTCTAATCTAGCGATTGGGAAAGGTTTCATTACGAAAGTCTCTAACCTCTCGAGTATAATGTGGAACTGCTCCATCCTGATGAAACCAAATAGTAGAAACTATTCGACCAGGTTGATTAATGTCTAGAAATTTCAGAGTTAAATATGGAACTACATAAGTTTGTAACATTTCCAAATAATTTTCATCCGTCACAGTACCGTCAAAAAAATATAGTACTACATGGTATTCCTAAGAATCTCAGCCCACACAGTTACTTTTAGGGGATATTGGGGATGAGCTTCCATCGTCCAATTGGAATTCTCTGTTGGCCAATATCGAAAATTTTGCGTATTAACGGTACCGTTTATACAAAAAGTTGATTCGTCGGAAAATGAGACATTACATTCAAATCCATCATTATGATTATACCCTTCTTGCATAATTTCACAAAACTCCATGAGTCTATCGAAGTCGTCTTCATTAAGTTCAACTTTATATGGATGTAATTTGGCTTTTCTTAGAATTTTCTGCACAGCACCACGACAGATCTCATTGTTGTCAGATAAAGTTGTAATTGAACAATGAGGATTTTCTCCAATTCCAAGTAATACATTCAATTGAGTGTCTTCGGCAACGGTAGGCCTACCACTCTTAGGCTTATCCCTAACATTGCCAATCTCATTAATTTATGTAATATTTTGCTTACCGTCGATTTGCTTATTGGTTCTCGATCAGGATAGTTTTCATTAAAGATGTCGCATAATTCTGCCATACTCCTTTTACGATCGCCGTAACCAAGATCATCAAAACTTCTATTCGCTGTTTTTCTGACAGCACCATCGTTATTCCAAATAATTCCTTTCAGGGTAATATTTTGCAGACCGGTATTATTGGAGACGTATAAATCGATATGCTACACAACAAATCAATTCAATACTGATATATGCAATGGTAACTAAGAATTTATCGTCTGGTTCCTAAGGGCTTTCAGATGTTTTCATAGCCTACTCAAGTTTGGCAATAAACTAGTTTCCTTCATACTTATTATACAGTAATTAGAATATTAATATATATATATATATATATATATATATATATATATATATATATATATATATATAAAGGTGAATTTGGAAATTTTCAGTAACTGAAGATTATCCTAGGGGTTGCAGTCATATAATATATTGGCCTGATGAAGTAAAACTCTTGTTTAACTTGTCGAGCTTTCGAAAATTTCATTTTGTTTTTCAAGACATCTGAAAACATTAATGGTGTTACAATAGCACTAAGAATATGATAAAATCGACTTATTAATGTGAGGTTTGTATAAAAAAATAGCTGTTGCATGTCCTTAAATATCATAAGAGAAATATACATATATATATATATATATATATATATATATACAGGGTGGGGCACCCCATACGACACGGTCCCTGTAAAGCAAACCATTAATTGGTTCGGGAATTTCTCCATTTCATTATATGTATATTGATTAAGGCTGCAAAATGAAATTATTTTGGTGTCCACAGGGTGGCTCAAAAAAGTGTGACATATCAAAGTTGTGTTTTTTTAAATGGAACAATCTGTATTTCGTTACACTTTTGAATAGGTCAGGAAAAAATAATATGATTTCATATTGTACTATGTACCTAACTATAACCGTTCTCGAGTTATTTATTTTTTTATGAAAATGCTAGGTACAATTGGAAACTGAATAACATCAAAATGTATGGAAATCAACCCTTCGAACTCTGACCAAGCATGAAAGAGGTTTTGGGCTATTGATTTCGATAAAACCCGTTTCTCAATATTATACAGAATATTCAAAAATCATTGTCACTCTTTTATAATTTCGGACAGAGATAACTTTGTTATTTCAAATAGAACACCCTGTATTTTTTTGGTCTGGACAATATAAAATTCAATTATCTTTCATTCAATATGGTTCCCTATACCTAACCTGAATAGTTTTTCAGATATTGGCTTTTTCAAATAGTAGTTCTTATTTCAATGCATTCTTTGAATGAAGATAGCTTCGAAACGACATTTATTTGATTTGCTCACAGAATTCTCATTGACAGTTGTTATACTTCACTTCGTCGATAATATCTACTGTTCACTAAAATGAAGTTATCATTTACATTCATATTCTGACAGTAGTTCATTAAACAGTCTATAATTTTATTTTTATTATTCAACTGAAACAACAACAAAATATGAAACACAAATGTATTTAATTCAAAGTAGGTGCTCGAAATGACGATGATCCTGTTGAATACAAATAGCCACTCTCTCTATGAAAGACTTCTCAACATTTGATAACATTTGAGGCGTCACTCTTCGAAAAGTAGCACTCAGTCTCTCCTTCATATTTTCCAGTGTGGTTGGAGGAGTGTCGTAAACCTCATTCTTCAAGTATCCCCATCTCGCTGGCCAATTTTGTGGTCCGCCCCTACCAATCCATTTATTCGGAAAGCACATATTCAAAAACTGTCTGACACTGAATTTGAAATGTGCCGGAGCTCAATCCAATTGTAACCACATCCGTTGTCTGATATTTAGCGGCACTTTCTCCAGAAGCTCAGGAAGATCGTTTCGTAAAAATTGTAAACATTTTTGACCATTCAAGTTTCCATAAAAGAAGTATGGTCCTATAACTTGTGTACCTATAATTCCTCCGCACACGTTAACAGACCATCTATTCTGGTGATCCAGAGTGCGGAGAAAATGAGGATTTACATCACTATAATAATGGAAGTTGTGTCTGTTCACTAAGCCATTGTTATGAAAAGTAGATTCATCAGAAAATAAAATGGAATCCAAAAAATGTTGATCCTCACTAAACTTGTCCAGAACCCATAGACAAAACTCGATTCGTCGATGGAAGTCTATTTCATATAATTCCTGGTGCATCTGAATACGGTACGGGTGAAATTTGTATATTTTTATTACCCTAGAAATACTCCGTCTGCTTATCCCTGTATCTTTCTCGGACTTACGTTGACTCGTATGAGGCTTTTCTATGATTAATCCCATAATAAAAAATTCATTTTCCTCATTTCCAATGATATGTACTGGTCTAATGACCTTTTCATAAGCTACGAAATTGATGTAGCAATCGTTTGAAAACCAAGTTGTTTGGATGATTCCGGTCTGGATATTTTTGGGCATACACCCTCGACGCCAAAAGGCAATTCTCTAAACAATCACCAATCGCTAAAATCATATCTATCCGCTCTAGAATGGGATAAATTTTCATTTTCGACGCTTATAATTCAGTAAATGTTTTGAATAACGTAAAACACATTGAATGTCAATAAGAATTCTTTCAACAAGTTGAATAAATGTCGTTTCAAAGCTATCTTGATTCAAATAATGCATTGAAATAAGAACTACTATTTGAAAAAGCCAATATCTGAAAAACTATTAAGGTTAGGTGAAGGGAACTTCGATATGAAATGGAAGATAATTGAATTATATATTGTTGAGACCAAAAAAATACAGGGTGTTCTATCCGAAATAACAAAGTTATCTTTGTCCGAAATTATAAAAAAGTGACAATGATTTTTGAACATAATGTATAATATTGAGAAACGGGTTTAATCGAAATCAATAACCCAAAACCTCTTTCATGCTCGGTCAGAATTCGAAGGGATGATTTTTATACATTTCGATGTTATTTAGTTTCCAATTCTACCAAGCATTTTCATAAAAAAATCAATAATTCGAGAACGGTTACATAGTTACATAGTACCTTATTTGAAATTATATTATTTTTCCCTGGCCTATTCAAAAGTTTAACAAAATACAGGGTGTTCAATTAAAAAAACAACTTTGATATGTCACACTTTTTTGAGCCACCCTGTAGACTCCAGAATAATTTCCTTTTGCGGCCTTAATCAATATATATATAAAATGAAATGGATAAATATATATATATATATATATATATATATATATATATATATAATAAAATATTTTCAAACTGCAATCGACATACCGGACTTTGTGAAACAAATTGTACCAAACCCGGGACTCCATATGTCAAAATATTTTTCTAAATGGCTGTAAATAGATTTGGCCGAATATTTCTATCATGTCATTGAATTTTGTGATGTAATACTTGACTATTATTTATTTCAATTACTCATAGGCTAATCTACCAAAGAAAAATGATTCAATGGAATAAGTAGATGTATATTTGTTATAGCTGTAAAATATATTGAAACCGAATGTATATAGTGGGGTGCCAAATTTTATTAATTAGGGTTTGAACTTGTAATGTTGAGTTTCATTTTATGGAAATATAACTCTGTTTTGTATTCCTTCATCGCGTGAAAAAAGAATGGTTCATCATGAACACATTTTATGATGAAACTACAAGAATACAATAATTTCAAATCTGAATAATTGAAACGTCCTCAAAGCCAAAAAATCAATATGCCAACATTTGTTTTTCTTATTTTACTATTCATCTCACAATTTTAATAGTTTTTTCATCCTTTTTTCCTATAATCTATCAGAAAATGAAACTTTGCATATAATCACCGGTTCATGTACCTACTATCGTATAAATCAAAGTACACATCCTATTCGGAAATGACAATCCATATAGTGTATTTATCGTACATTAATAACAAAAGTAAAATACGGAATGTGAAGGTGGAACAATAAAGTCTATCCTCAAAGAGAAGAGTAATATATATTGAAAGTCAGTCGACACATCAGAAGTTTGAAAAGAACCCCGCACCCCGCTCTCAGCCAATTTTGAAATCATGTTGGGATATTTCAGTACAAGTGTCTATTGGGAGTCTTTTCTCATGACAAGAATATTTTCTTTAATAGTTTTAACTTTCTTCCAGAACATGTTTTCTTCAATGTTTGTTTTTTATACTTCAAACAGACCTTTTGAGACAATAAATACGCTTTGAAGCCAAAACTACTTAAGGAAGACTGGTTGAAATATGTTTTGCAGCTGATAAAAATGTTTGTTAGTTATTCTTGAATGGACCTGCCAATTTTAATCATATTTTCCACTCATACTTTGAAAGTAAATTACTGTACACTCGTGTAAGTGTCATCGATTTCTCATGTCTGGTTTTTCAAATTTAAATATTGAAAATTAAAAATAACAATAGTTCATTAGCTGTTAATCTTGTGTTGACAAAATAAAAATAATATAATTTGACAATAGAATACTCATATACTATTTACCTGCGCAAAAAACTGCGTTTTAAAAATCCACGTAGTTTTTAACTACGAAAAAAAAATCGCTAACATAAAACGGCACAAGAAATACAGGTTTTAAGTTAATTTTGCAGGGCCCCGTACGAAGACAAATTGTTCTGCGCAGTTAATACCTCAATAATAATAATACCTTACTGGACGCTCAATGATACCTTATAAGCTAATTGGAGCTTCTGCGGAAAGGGTTCAAAATAACTCTTATGGATATTCGTGGAATCGTCGCGAACCTTACATGGATCTAGACAACGAAATTCCGTAAAGCAGGTGGAAAACCGCATATGCCAACGAGTCATTAGCCGAAAAACGGCCAAAAGTCGTTTTTATGAAAAACCGCTGTGAACTACTTTTCGTACAGAAGAAGCACAGTTCTTACCATACACGCATATGTTTTTGGTTACTTCCAAAAATAACTTTTGCTTATGTTATAGCCAATCAACTGTTTCTACTTTCTTTCTACAGACGTATGAAGCTTACGCTCCAAAATTATGCAAATTCAACCCCCTGTAACTTTCAGAACAATAAACTTAGGAACTAACTTTCAATGCGGCGTATCCTTGAGGTGATTAGAATATTCAATTAGCATCTTCTGAGGATGATAAGAGAATGTTAGATTTGACCTCATTTGGCCGTTTTTTGGCAAAGCCAGATCACTCTGGGACGTTTACGGTTCATGGTCATGCGGCTTTTACCAGCGCTATCTAATGCAAGATTCATCCAGAAATAAGATTGGATAATATTTTCTATAGAATATCAATTTTCAATATTTATATTTCAAAAATCAGACATAGGAAATCAATGAAACTTATACCAGTGTAGGGTAAGAGTATTACTGAAAAATATGATTCAAATTGACAGGTACATTCAAGAATAATTATCAAACAAATATATTAGGTACTCGAATTTTCTAATGACAAAAAATGCTCAATAGACGGGCACGAATTTTCCACCCATTTAATGGATCTTGGTAGGCCATAGAAATGGCCAAATTTCTCCACTGATTTTATGACGCTTACCGAGTTCTTTATCTCAACGTTTTGTTAAATTGATTTGTTGATTATTAATGTCGATGAATCGATTCTCGAAAAGACATGCGTGAACCATGTAAGAACTTTTCGAGTGATATTTATTACTCTTATATCTGAGTAGCGATTTTCTTGTTCGATTGATCGAAATGCCCTATTTTTCCTGGAAGTTTTCTGTAAGAGCTTTTCTATTTCTTACTGAGATGAAATTTGTGATGTTCAGATGAATTTAATATAGAAGCAATAAATATGGTCATTGTTGTTAATATGAATGTATTATTTTGGAAATAAGAAAAAAAGTACTGTGTAAAAATCAATATGAATAAATGTTTAGAGATATTTCATGAGGTTTTATTGATCACTGAACAGAAAATCCTTCTGCAGGCGGATATCAGAAGTTCACACTGGATGCAAGATTCGAGTTTCCGTAAAAGTTTTGTGTCCAACCAATCGTATTATTGGGGACCTTTGAGTATTTGTAGCTGTGAATGAGGGTAAGAGATTGATTATTGGTTGATTCTATATTCCACCCCATGCTGCACAATTCAGAAGGAATCGTAGCGAACAATAAACATTACATCCTCATCATTGGGGATTTTAATTCGACCAAAATGAAATAGAACTCAGATGTCACACTTAACAACCTTCCTCAGATTGCTACAGACCCCTAAGTGCAATTCTATATCATGAATCTCAAACATCATTGTAACTTCTCAGATTCGAATAAAAGATTCCTTGATCTCGTTTTATTTTCGTTTACGTCTTCTAGCATCTGAGTGTTGAGAAATATTTTGCCGATAGTTAGAGAGGATACCACCTCTCACTTGATATTTCTATTGAACAGTCCTCTTCAAAACAGCTATCCAAAAACTCTTACGTTAAATATGAGTTTTTCGAAGCCGAATATGGGTGAATAGAAAATTTACTGGGAAAAAAAATGGTTGCAAAATGTTTCTACTACTTCGCTGATATCTCAGTGCGGAGGATCCTGTATTAGTAATTGAAAACGACGTCCGCAGGAAACCACAGGTAAGTCATATACAAAAAAAATACCTGAAGAAAAAGGAAAGTATTATCATGAATGAAAAATTTCCATCACATTGAAGATTATGAATCTTTTTAGACACTATACGCAAAAAGTTGAAAGAGAATATCCAAACTGACTACAAAAATCTCAGTGAATTAACGGAGAACAATTGAAAACCACTTCTGTTCATTCCTAGCAAAACAAGCAAATAAGTCATTGCCTTTATCATTGCATCTAAACACTGAAATTGCCACCAAAAGTAAATTCATAAGTAACTTATATTCGAGATATTTCAACTTCTATTTCACCGACACTTCTGAAATAATTTCAACATTCAGTATATAACTAAGTCAAAAATCCTCGAAGCCTTGAATAAATTGGATGTGAAGAAAGGACCTGGTCCTTGGGATATAACTCCCTTATTCTTAAAAAACTGTTGTTGAGAAATTATCGTTGGAGGAAAGAATTATTTCTATGAGCTGAAAGATAGCTCAAGTTGTAACGGTACACAAATCAGGTAACAAACGTGAGTCAATCATCTGTCTTCTGAAGTGAAAAATACTCTCATCAACATAGTTTTTTTTTTGAAAAAAGGTCTATCATAACGAATTCAGTAACCCACATTCAGGGAATACTTCTCTCTATGGAAAAAGGCACATCAACCTGCTTAGTATACACATATTTTTCTAAGGCTCTCGAAAAAGTCTACCACCGGACCTTTCGAAGATCTCACCTGGTAACTCTCCTTTTCAACATTTTTTTGAACAATATCGAGAAATGTTTTGGATTTACGAATATTGCATCAAATGCAGACGACTTGGGAATATAGATTACATCTACCCAATGTTATTTTCTATTGCAGCAAGATTTGTACAGATTTTACGAATATTGTAGGCTAAAAAAACCTCAGCTGAATGTGATGAAATGTCACAAAATCATTTTCTCCAGTGAGAAAGATCCTAATGTTAAATTTAATGTCATGCGGAAAATCCATCAATGAAGTATACACTGTTAACACTGGATAACAACTTATAAAATCTCAAATTGAAAATTTGCATTTTCATTCAGATAGTTACTTGATTTTCTGATAGAAGAAAGTTTTCCAAAAGAGTTCTCACCAGAAATCATGATGCAAGTGAGGCATCGCATTCAGAAGGTCTTCAATACATTTTTGTCGACGAAATTCTATTTCACGCTTCCACGATCACCAGGAAGACCGGAAGAAATGGAAAACACATTTTCAAGAAGCAATCGCACCTTGGAAAGATGGAAAAAGTAAGAACCATTTCTTTTGGAGAGACACTTTGAAATGAATGTTTTTTGACATTAAAACCTGTCATGGGGTATGATAGATTGATTTGTTTGAAAATATGAACAGGATGTTCATAAAATCAGATGTGGAATCATCTGCGACTGAAAGATAAACTTTCTTCTATCTTCCATCGTTCAAGATAATATCTTGTGGGGTATTCATGTTGAAAAGGGAAACATTCTCAATTGAATATTGAATAGAAATATTTTTCTGTGAATTGAAAATTCCACGATAAAAATCAAGTTATTTTTTGTGTGATACAGAAGTCATTGAACATTTTCAACCAATGTTCTATGATATGTAAAAAAAAAAATTTCACGCCCACAGTATTAATAACTGATTAACGCTCTGTTTTACATACGTCACATACGTTGATGTTATCTTTTTTTGGGTAGATTTGCATTAGAGCTTAGTCTTTTTGCAACAAAATATTTTAATATTATCTTGATTTGTTTGGAAAATATTTCTATTCAATATATTTCAATGTCAAACTAATTTAACGAAACTGGAGTTCGTCTCTATCAAAATACTCAAATAATCATTGTCCATTCACTTACACCTCATAATCACAACGCAATAATGTTTCAATCAAATAAATCAGTCACAGTTCACTACTGAGATATCGCGCACGACTCTCAATCACTTTTGGTGTATTCACGATTAATAAAACTGTACTATACGGACTTAGCTGTTTAGTCTGACTCTTATATGGGTCATTATCGACGAGAATATTCGTAATGACGTTCTTCGGTCTTTTTTGAAGATGTTAAATGTGAATTTTGATGTTAGGCTAGGTAACCATGTAGATTTTAGATCTACTCACTGAAATTGATGAAGTCAACCATCATGGATTATTCCCACCAATTTCATTCCAGTGCATTAAAATCGGGAGATACGATAGACTTACTCTGGAATACAATTAGTGTTTGGGTAATCTATTTTCCACAACCAGAAAATCCCACTCTGCCCACATTGCATTGAAGATGGGATCTCAGTCCAAAATATTTCTCCAGTAGAGTCTGCAAGTTTCCAATATTCGAATCGGAGATTATTACTCTCCAGGAGTAACGAGAAAAATCCAAATGAATCAACTGATCTCCTAGGATTGTCTGAGAGAGCCAGACAAACAGATGAACAAGCAGATAAGTGGATTAACTCATGGGAGTTCGATTTTTTAGTTAGTTGTACATAACTCTGAACATTTCATAATTTCTTGCAAATTATATCATATAAGGATGAAGGAGACTTGAAATCAACTTCACAATTTGATGGTGATGAAGATCATTGGAGATCATGGAAAACATGTTTCGAATCTATTGTATTATTTTTTTTTCCATTTCAAACATTTTGTCATTTTGTATACTCTAAAAAAAAGAGGGGATACCATGTATATTGTAAAATAGAATAAGAAACAAATGTCTCTCCAACGTTACAAATTATTGAATGATTTATTCCTTCTAATTTCCATGAATATCCTATAATCGTATTATCCCTAAAAGTTACTGGATGTTCCCAATCGACTGGATGTGAGACAGAAATCAATGAGTTCTACTATTGGAATTTCTATATCTTGGGAAGCTACGTTTCCAGGAAAATAATCTTATCTCTTCTCTGAATTTCCATTCATCTGATATTTTAATCTACTTACATTCAGGATCATACTACCCAATACCGCACACCCAATGGAGTTTTCTATGGACTTCCAATGTAAAATCCATATCTCGTTGGTTACCAATCATTTTTATTCGAAATTACTTTTCTATTTCCACCAGATGTTGCCCATATCGGAAATGGATGAAAAATAGAGCACGTCAAACTAAATGGTAATGGAAAAAGCACTAGAAACTATTTCAATACATCTACCAGATGCATGAGAATATATTTTCCAATGGGTCTTTTCGTAGAAATAATACAGAAAAATATGCAGTGTCGTTGAAATGCTAGTTTGTGGCCATATTCTCATGCATATATTTTTTTGACAGGTCAATCGACAAACTGGTATCTGTTATCATAGGGCTAATTGAAATTCAACCTCAAATTCATAACATTCCAATAAGTTGAGAGTTAAGGTCTGAAATAATGTGTTTCAGTTTTCACACGCAGGCGGACAAATGAAAAGAACTACTCTCTCATTACAGTTTCAATGCGAACGTTTCGGCGAGGGTCTTCAGGGCTACAGCAAATATAAATTTTATTTTTGTTGTAAAAATACAGAATTCACTGAGAAAAGAAAAAAGGTACATGAAAAATGGTATTACAACTACAAGAAGATGGAACAAGGAACATAGGGTTTGTTTTCCCACATCTAATCCGGAAAAACATATTTAGGAACAATTTTACTAACACACTATACACTATACACTGTTGAGTCTACTCACCCCAAAAGTGAAATGAGTTATATTTTCAGGAAAATGTAAGGAAGATTTTCACATAGAAATCACCTAAATTGTTTAAAGAGTGAACTTAAATACAGGTTGTGTCTTTGTTCGACAACAATAAGATCATGGTACAGCGTCTGTACAATGGAAACGTGTGTGTTGGATACCGATGCCAACTTCTCATATTGCAGGCAGTGGTTCAGCCAGAATTCTTTATCACGAGTATCAGGTGACAATTTTTTTTGTGTTTTAGTGTAGAGGCGGATTCACATTACCTGAAGCTAGGTTTATGCGTTGCCAGAATATTTCTATAAATTCCATTCAGATTATTACAGTCTGTTTTTAAATTGACGCAATTGCTGTTGTTATTGATATGTGCCATTTCTAGAAACAGTGGTTTTATCAATGAGTTCTCTCCATCTATGATGGTTGTAGGATTGAAATTAAGATTGTGATTGGATATGAAATGATGGTTGCTAAGAGCTGTTTTGTTATTTTAATTTTTGTTTTATTCCTAGCAATCGTATTGGTGTTGTTTCATTCTACATTTTGAGTATTGCTTAGTTTGTTAATGTATATTAGTTCGCAATGTTTACATGGTATTTGATAAATTACATTTATATTGTCCATCAGAGGTGATCTTTCTTTTAGTTTAGAGTAAATATAATTTTTTTGTGTTTTTGTGTTCTACTGATCAATTTTTGAGTTGTTTTGCCAAAGGCATTTTTGTAATCTAAATGAGAGGTCTGTTATGTTTGGAATTTTGAAAAAATGACATGCCCTCGTCTCTGGAGTTGAAATTTGGTTGGGTGAACTATTGGGAGTTGAAGGTTTTTTGCTTAAGATGCTGTTTACCAAGGTGGTGGGGTAGTTATTCAATATAAGTGATTGTTTGAGTTTTTTTGTTTTTTTTGAATGGAAATTATTGTGGCTAAGACTATTGATCCCTCGCCAAAACGTTGGCATCAAAACTGTAATGAGAGAGTAGTGATTTTCATTTGTCCGACTGCTCGTGAAAACTGTAACAACGTAAAGAACTGCTGGACGTGACAATACAATATGTACAGTCTGAAATAATATTTGCGAATAACTGAAGATAGGTTCCTTCAATTTGATAATACGTTTTACGTTGGAGTATAACTTTCAGATTCTTTTCTGATTGATTAATCGAGAAAAATATTAAAAAAAAAATTGTGTAGGTATGTTAATCTACTTTCATAGTTATGACGGGTGACTGGTTTATTGGTACAGTACATATAAACTAAAATTACATTCTAAGCAAATTTTCGAATGGGCCAGCATATTGTTCAATACATAATTGTCATCTCCTTATTATCGACTGTCGCCCGCTTTGGAAGATCTCTGGCGTATCCTGGATCAACATACATGCTGATAAAATCCTTGCAGTTGAAAATCAATTCTACAGGTGATTCCTGGGATTTGTGGTATCATCACAGGTATCCCCACAGATTTAGGGTATCCCCACAGAAAACAGTCAAGTGAAGTTAAATCGAGAGAACGTTCAGGTCAATGTACAGGACCACGTCTGTCTATACACCGATCATGGAATGTTTGATCAAGAAATTGACGAACGATTCATTGGAAATGGGCGGTTGCCCCGTCATACTGATACCACATCCCTTGACGGACTAATGAAAAAAATAAAAAAATAATTCGGCTTATTAAAAACTATTATAGGTTAGTGACAATCATTATATCTATGTTAGTATCAAAATATCGATAAAAAACTACTGAGTAATAATAAAAAAGACTCCGTTCCTTTTTTTTCCAAACTTCTTGTATGTTTGATATCTTGATCAGTGGGGTACTGAAAAGCCTGCCTCAAACCAGTCTGAAATGATCGACTTAGCAATTATTCATGACTGATCGGAAGAAAACTAAGCAGGGAAGTATGGTTACATACCAGCATGTTTACAACACTGATCCATGAGAATTGAGAATAAAAAATCCTATGTTATCATATTATTCAACCCCAGATTAGTCCACAAAGTTTCAATTCGTTTCACATACGCGTGTTCAAGAAAAAAATATTATTTCGGACATACCTTGATGGAACTGTTCATTTCAAAATTATATGGGAAATAAAAATATGGAGTTTGTCGGTCTCATTCTGACTCACACGTACTGTTTTCAATTCTCGCAACAAACAAATATAGTTTTTGGAAAAAATACACTCAAATATATTCAACAACTACTACATTTCCCTATGTAGATTTCATAGATACACCACCTATTGAGGACGTTACTACTCCACTTTTCAAAGAAAAACTGCCGATGATGGTCCCCAGATCCCAGAAATTGTTTGACCATAACCTCCCGTATCTCAAAATTTGCTGGTATCGGTATACAGGAAGATCTCCTGAGATGGCCCTCCTCCTAACAAAGGGCCACATCTCTCACTTTTTTTGTTTCCTTGAGTTACTCCAACTGTCTGGCGATATGTGAACTGGATTCTGAAAATGTCCGCTGCCATGCGAAATTATTGTTGATTCTCGTGTGGACATGTTCAGAGCAAAGGGCTAATCCAAGTTCCTTCAGATAATTATATGGAAATATTTTTTTTCCATCTCTTGCAAATTGATACAGAATGAGACTATTTACTCCTCATATATCCAAAATACAATAGAATAGTCTAATGAGCCATCTTCTGGAACGACGAGATGTACTATGGTACTATAATAAAACAGTATTATATCATGCTTTTTTGGCAGTATAAATTCGAATTTCATGTTGCATGGAGAATAGCGAAACGATACTCTTATTCTGTTTTGGGACGTAGCTGACAAGAGTAAGATCGGATGTGAAACCAAAAATGGTGGAACCCACCTCTCTAGCTCTGGTTGGTAAAAATGCAGCAGTATTTCTCTGTTATTTCTCTTCATAGTTTCTAAAATTGCCAGGCCTTTTCCTTCCATTTCCCGATCTACCTCGATTGATGTATACCAATTGTCTGCAGTGAGATTACGTTTGGAATTGTGGAATGGTTCCGTCATCCGCATAACAATTTGTGTAGGGTAAGAACATTATTTTTATTTGCCATATTTTCTACTCTTTCGTTATTTATTCATTTTGTTACCGGTATACACTTCGGCATTGCACATATAATGTGTTTTGGAATCAGCTAAAATCTAATTTTTTTTTGCCGTACTTAGCCGGTTTGTTTGGGATGTACATCCTTAAAGAACACCTTCCTCTGAATAGAATCAACATTCCATCCAGTGTTAGGAATATTCCAGTAGTATAGATAGTTTTCGTGCTCTTAACGATTTTTTTGAATATAGTACATATTGGAGCGAATTTACCCGCTCGTATTGCAACCGAACTAAACGAATTCTATATTGAAGCACCCAAGGCACTCACAAGCAACATTTCAAAGGACTGCTACTCGAACTACCCAAAAAATAACAGTTCAGATTTAAACCACAATACTACGTTCTTAAATCTAGTGGAACAGAATTGCTCGACTTGATAACTCGAAAAATGAGAACCAGATATCTTCGGGAATTGACGAGGTACCTGTTTTCATAGTAAGGAGAGTACTGCATATAGTTATTGATCCAAATACTTTTCTGGCGAATCTTCTATTTTTATCGGTAATCTTTTGAATGAAAACATTCAAAATCGATAATTGAAGGCCCGTGAACGTTCCACCAAGTTTCTCAAAAATCTTGGAATATGCATTTCTAGAACGCCTGATGAATTTCATTGATCTGCATAGAAAATCAACCAAAATAGCCTTACTCAATTTTAACAATAATCCAACGGATTCCATTGACATAGGTGAGTGTCCTGCCGCGATCCTTTTTGATCTGAGTAGGGCATTCGATATCGTCATTCCCGCTAAACTTCTGAATTATTTGGAAGATTACGGTCTGAGAGGTAATTAACTGACCTGGGTTTCTCCATTTCTTACTGGTCGACACCAATGTGTATCACTCAAATTCAACAATGACAATGCACCCTCTTTCTGTACATCAGAAACAAAACTGGTTCAGATGGAAGTACCTCAGGGATCCATCCTGGGACCAGTTTTGTTTCTTATGTATATCAATAACATTGCCAAAGTAATTGCATACCCTCCATTCACCGCTTACGCAGACGATATCAGATTTTCAATATCATCCAATATCAAACAAATAAGTTGACTCGTAAATGTGAAGAAAGTTTGTTTTCAGCAAGCGAATATTTTAATACACAGGATCTTCTTTCCAATGCCGGAAAAACACAGTGAATAGCACTATAAAAGAAAGTTTTGAGTTCCACCATGGAATTTGTTTTTTGTCCTAATATATTCATTGTGTATATAAATTCACTGCTGAGCCCATACATTCTTGCTGAAATAACTGGTTTTGCCTATTACTGCCTCTTCTCCCGGAGACTACGTTTGGTAAAAGGTATCATCTGCTTCTCTCATCCATATGGAATCTTCCAGTGTTATATTTCTCAATGAACTTGATTATTTTTTTCGTGTGATTTTTAACCAACCAGAACGTTCAATTTAGTTAAGTTACCTTGAAGAATTTCGATAATTCCTGATTATACATAGAGTAGCTCCACCAATCAAAAATTTTACAATAATTTCATTTCCGTAGTAACCACATCGACATCAATATACAACAATACACAAACTAATAGGACCTTAAAATTTTGAAGTTTATCAATAATTGTTCAAAAATGAGCCGGTTCGGAGATTTATCAACAAATGCAATAGACGAAAGTATACAAAATACGGAGCCTCATGATACAGTGAAAACGAAAAAGTACGTATGGAAACACCTTCCTACGTTTTGTAGTGATAGAAAATATGTACTAAATGAATCAATTTCCACTGAAATGATAGCATCCATTTCGAAAGATTGGGCTTACAATATGCGAAAAGGTAATGGGGAAAATTTTTAAAAAAATTTTGTTAAAACGATGTGGAACGTAACGGCGAAACGAATACAAGTAAAATATATGGAGGAGTTCACTAGAGTAATTGATCCAATCTCTAGTCCCATATGTTTAGCCGCACGAAACGAAAGAAATTCAAAGAGAAGGGAACTTCAAATGTTACCGGACAAGAGAAAGGTTAGTGCATCAGCATTTAAAGATACCGAGTCTATAGCAATGATTGAAGCGTGGGATGAAAATACACTGGAAGGATTAAAAATAAAAAACATCTTAAATGCTTCTGTAGAACTTGTAGAAATTGTCAAAAAAACTTATTAAAATAATAGGACATGGTAATAGCAATTCTATCAAACCCTACCTACAGTTAGATGAACAACATCACCAAAACATAATAAATAAGATGAGATCCAATTTTAAAAACGCTACAGCTTCAAGTAATAACACCTTCGTTATTTCCAGCACTCCAATGAGCAATAGCCACTTTTCCAGCGGAGAAAATAAATAAATAAATAAATCGTTTATATTTACTTGATTTACCCAAAAAATTATCGCATCAAATACAATAAGTACTTCAAAATAAATACGGTTATACATCTCAAACTTCCTGCATGATTACAAATCGTGTCAGTTTGACAGAATAATCTTCCCGCTTTGCGGTCGGATTATTTAAACTGACACTCTTTGTAACTATGCAACAAGTTATCGATGTATCACCTGATTATTTTGAAATACTCATAGTATTATAGTATTTCTAATCCCAATTGGACCCACATAAAAAGTTTCGAGAAGGAATTCTCTAACACACGCCAGAACTTCTTTATGATTGTACCTGGAACGCTTTGAAAGTAAAAACACTGTAGTATATAAATTTCCCATTTGCCAGGCAGTGCATATGAACACTCCTCGTAGGGCTCTCATTTGTATTGTCGTTCCAATTGGGATTAGAATAACTATACTACTGATTATTTTTTGACATATCTAGAACCAATGGCAACTTTCAATTCAAATAATTCATGTACGTATTGGCAAATCAAAACATTATTATAGTGAGAATAATCCACCTAGAAAATTGCTGCAGGAATAATTTGAGGTAATTGTCTGACAACGTATATTTCAATTTGACGTCTGTCATCAGTTCGCATGAAAAGTGAGAAACGAATGAAAACTGGTTCAGTACCTTGTATCATTGTGCGAGTAAATGTGTTTATGATCATATATCAAATCAATTCTACTAATGTACCAAGAATGATGAAAAATATCGGAAAACACTCTTACACCTTCTTTGCTCCCAAAGTACAGTTCTGTGCATAAAAAAGTCGTACAGCAGTTATAGGCTATTGTGAATCAGGCTTGTCAATCTTAATTGAACTTCTTATCGACTTTGACAAGTCTTTGACAAGTGGTGTCAAATTTTTTGTCAAATGTGTACGTGTACTACTTTTTTATGAAATCTGGAACATCATAGGCAGGTTCACGCCATACAAACCTTGTACGACATTTTTATGCACATGCTATTATTCCTTGTCATTACAAACTTTTCAACTTCCTTTCCCCCTTCAAATATAAAATCAAACATGGCTATTTTTAGCTGTTTTTATATGTACGTTCCTCATTCTTATTTGATTTTTAGTGGCAAACTATTCATATAAATTGATGAATATGTATTCATAGAAAATGTTTGTTCTGCTAGCAATATTGAAAAAATCCACCTAATAAATTTTTGCTACGCACGTTTAGGCTGATCCTTTGTGAGTTCTTGTTATTTATTTGCCCTATTATTTTGTTATACATTTCATTATAATTATACTTTTTTATGAATAAATAGCAGTATTATCATAATTATTACCATAGACACAGAAGTCCCCATGGACCTAATTCTTGAATTTGCAGGAAAATATTCTCTGGAGAAAATTACGTCATATTCTCTCAATACTGCATTTTGCTATTATTGGCACTAATTCAAGGAGTTGATTCCTTTCTGAATTGTGCGAATACTTTCTTCAAGCTTTCACTAGGAGAGATATAATTCACTGAAGAGATTGATTGGCTGAACACGATTCTTGGTGTTATTCCTTGCGATTTGATTGTTTTTGTTTGTAGTTTATGACAAAATCGTGAATCGTGAAAATGGAAGAAGAGTATTCGTTATTATGGCCAACGCGGGAGATCAGCTTTCCCTCATTCAAATGCATACTTTACAGGGGTAACAATAAAACCTGTTGCTTTCTGAGAATCTAATTGGTTTAAATATAAATTCTACCGAAATCATACGTCACTCATATAGTTTCTTCTGGAAACACATTCCTAACTCGTCTATGAATAACTTTTCCTACGTTTCATATTTCCCAAGAGATTTTGAAAGTATGGAATAATTCTCTGGAGAAAAATCTCCTGCGATTCCAAGAATTTAGCCCCAGAAGTGTATACTGAAATTGCATTATTTTGAGGCAAGTTGCACAATGCATCGAATAACGAGAGACAATTCCATATAGTTTAAACGAAATGTAATGTAATGCGCTCCGTTTTCTGCTTTAGCAAAGTTCGACATGCAGAGTGCATGGCATACACGAGTTCGCTTTCGTATTCTGAGTATGGGGTACGTGTTCAGAGAAATCGCCGGAAGTATTCGCTGTATATCAATAGGTGGGATTTATCGAGACAGGCAAAAGGGGAACAGTCCCATTCCGATATTTTCAGTCCTACATCTATACAGGGGGTACTGAAAGTCGCTACTTACCTACTTATTTTAAAAGAAACTCAATTTTTTTTTCACATCATTCGATTGAGCTTCTAATTCTGAGTTCATAGATAATCTGAGTTATGTCCATGTATCAATTACAGTTTTTGGTCGTATGTCAATTTTTCTGAAAAAAATTACCTCGTAGTATTTTTGGGAAAAAATTGTCTCTCTCAAACCGTTGAAAATAAGAAACTCAAATTTGTGGAGCGGTTCAGTTGGATGTCCAGACTACCTCCTGATATACTATCGATGGTTCCATTTAATACTATATGGGCGTAGGCAAATTTAAAATGTTGCATTAAATTTATTTTTTCTACTCCCGTATTATAATACGCGAATTGAATATCTGCTACCCATTCATTAATATTGTCCATTTTAACACAGATTTTTATTTCGAAACAGATTTTGGCCAATAAAAACACGTACTTTTTTCATTATGAAATGAATTTTCGGCCTATAAAAACACGTACTCGGGGATAATCAAGTAATATGTTTCTACATACTTGTTTGACATTTGATTTCATTCGACATTCAATCACGACGCTCCAGAAGTACCTCGAGCAGTGAAGAATTATCTTGTACACCATCAGAAATTCTTATTTTCAACCGACGAAGCCAAACTCTAGTCGACGCGTATATTTTTTCTTTATGTATGATCACGCATAACTTTTTAATGAGACGTCCGGTTCCGATAATTTTCACCTAAGTGGATAGGGTGTACTTTGAAGTTGGTCCCATTTGAATTTAAAAGATGAAATCCGCCCCTAAGGGTACTAAAATGAAGGATATTGATCACTCACCCTCTGAGTTCTGGTCTGTTAACCGATTCTATCAGGCATAACTTTGTACTGGGTTCTTCGATGTGGATTATTCTTTTTTTAATAGATATGGTTTACCTCATTCTTGGATTCAAAATGAAATTATTTACCCTTACGGGTAGAAAAATGGGGGATAATTGATTTTTCAGTTGTGATCATTGGCACACACATATGTAGTTGACAATGACAGATCGCTACTGTCATTATTTTTGTTCCACATCCGTCACAATAATTATATTCTATGAGAGGATGGAATGATATACAAAGTAATGAGATGAACTAACCAGAACAACGAAACTAATTTATATTACAACAAATAGTAAAAGTAGATAATCAAATTATTTAACTGGTAATAGTTGAGGTAATGTGGGTAAGTAAGTATTTTGGAAGTAATCAAAAAACAAGTAGGTAGTAATTAGTAGATTTCAGCCACAAAAAATCGAGAAATAAAAACTTTTTAACAAAAAATTAAACCGACTTAATACGGAACTGAAAAGTAGAAAATAAAATAAACCTTCTTAGTCTCAATAACTAAGCTCCTAACCTAATGTAAGTAACTGATTTTGAGTCGGCGCCAAACGAACAATCAACGAAGATCATTAAATTACTTCAAAAAAATTATCAGAATGTCAGCGCGCAACTCGATGCCAGCATTTTACGCCTTACCTAATTCATTTGCTTGTTTGTTTGGCGCCGAATCAAAATTGGTTACTTACATCAGTTCAGGAGCTTAGTTATTGATACTAAGAAGGTTTATTTTATTTTTCACGTTTCAGTTCCGTATTTCGTCGGTTTAATTTTTTGTTAAATAGTTTTTTATTTTATTATTTATTGGTCGTGGGAAAAATAGTACATGCAACGATCATGTAATGGCTATTAATACACTAGCACACGGTTTACGACACTCGCATTCGGCTCATGTCATAACTTATCTCGTGCTCATGTATTGATAGCTATCATTACATGATCGTTGTATAATATACTTTTCTCAAATAGCACCTACCATTATCTGTTACTATTAGAAGAAAATAAAAATAGAGGTTAGTCTCAAACCATCTATATTGTAAACAGGTGGGGAATAGGCCAAATCTTTCACCCTACCCCAAATATAAAAGTTTGAAGAGATAACATCTGGAGATCTTGCCAGCCACAGAAATGTTCTTTGATTTGACGGTGATCGAACAAGTATGTCAATTTGGTATTGGGTTTTATATTGTGTGGTGGTATCCCATCCAACTGTTATCACGAACGTGCAGCTCTATCCAGTGGCAAATTTTCAAGGAATGTTCCAACGACGTTTTCCCTATTAAAATTTTCATCGTACATAGAATAGCGTATTTCTTGGTCCACTACCAAACAAAACACATTTGAAGCCTGCCATATGCAAAAGGGTCCAATTTAAAAATCAAAAAAATTGCAAGGGAGATAAAAATGAAGTTGAATTTGAAACCGTTCGGCACATTTAATTGATATTCATACCAATAATAGTTCAACAGTCCATTGACATATTTGAGACAAGATTGGCGCTTGATCGATCCATGATAGGCTGAATTTTCGCCTTTGAACGTTCAAGGCATGTGGCACTCAGACCCTTTTGCATATGGCACGCTTCATTCATTCAAAATTTCACTTGATTAAAATTTTCGACTCCCCACTGACAAAACTTTGCCTCAGCATTCCAAATTATGTTTTCTACGAATCCGACGTGCTCTTGTGTTATGAGAATGAATCCTCGCAAAAGTTTACCCTACGGGAAAATTCACCTGGGTGTAAGTTCCGCAGAAATGTGAATTAAAATTCCATAATGCATTGTCACCAGCAGTGTAATATTATGGATGAGCCATTCCAACAATTTTAGGCGATAAGATTTCGGATTTGTCATTTCATGATTTATAAATTGTCGATTAAAAACCCTGCATTCATGGGAAGAAATCAAATCGATATCACCTGCCTTAGGATTGATTAGATGAGACAAATTTTCACAGCTGCCATGTTGGTGTAATCTGTATGCCAATAGAAGAGCTAGTACAGCAATTGTTTTAAAGAATTGCCGTTGAGTGATTTAATTCAAAAACTGATTTTTTCAAGGTGCGAGAGATATTTTGTTATGAGGGTACACAAAAAAATAGTGAGGGTTATTCCATGTTGCTTGGAATAATATGGAAACTATATGATAATGTACACTGTATTTCGAAATGTATGAAAGAAATGAGAACTTCAAAATGATTGATTGAAAAACTTTTTAACAAAAAATTAAACCGACGGAAAAATCAACTGAAAAGCAAAGAATTCAAAATTAGTTACTCACATTAGTTTTGGAGGTGAATAGTCATTAAGACTGAGAGGGTTAATTTAATTTTTTGCTTTTCAGTTGATTTTTTCGTCGGTTTAATTTTTCGTTGAAAAGTTTTTATTTACCACTTTTTTGAGGATAAAATCAACTAATAACTTTCTACTCAATTGACTCCACGTATACATGTATATATATGTGTGCCAAGTTCACAGATGAAAAATTAATAATCTCGTATTTAGCTACCCTTATGGGTAAATTATTATATTCCCAAAACCAACTCTGGAGTATACCTTGTCCATTAAAAATAGAATCATCTAAATCGAATAACCCAGTACACAGTTATGAGGGATAGAATCAGTTAACGGGTGAAAATTCAGTGGATGAACGATAAATATCCCCTATTTTTCTACCCTTGAAGATGGCGATTTTTTTTTCAAATTCAAATGGGATCAACTATATTCTCTTCAATTGAAAAAACTGCTCTGTGCAAAATTATGCGTGATCATACATAAAAAAAATACGCGACGACTAGATAACCTCCTCCTTTTTTATTTCGTCGCTTGAAAAACAACCTTCATTGTCGATAGCTGATTATGATTCCCATATACGATATTCAACAAGTTATTCACGTAGTGGAATCTTTCAGGTAACTGGGAATTCGTTTCATTCTACTCGGTCTCACTTCACGTGGGTAGATACTTCTATTTCTTGTTGACTTAGTGTTCAACATTTTCTGGAATTACTCCAGGGATCAGCTCATCCGATAAATTCGGAGGTATATCTATTCATGGCAGATGGAGTCGAAGGTATTATATCTATCTGCCCGGCTGATGAAGTCGAAGGTATGAAATCCATCTGCTCTGCTGATGGAGTGAATGGTATATTGCCTCTTGGGATTCTTTATATCTCGAAGGGTTTCATCAGAATATCGAGTGGTAGGGGGTCTTTCCCGATTTCAGAACACACGATATACCTTTTCTGGGAATTTTTGAATGATAGTTCAATCCAGCTGGTAATCCTTCCAGGTTTCCATTGGTATCCATTGGTATCCATTGTTACAATTAATTTGGTATAAACCACATACCAATTTCGAACGATTTGGAAGACACAGCAGGATTGTCATCATCTTGATGAACTGCTTCTTGAGATGGTTGCAACAGGTCAAAAGCCGTTCTCACTTTTTTATCGATGAGTATGTCTGCTGGAGATGTTTGTTCCCTTTGGTGTATAATGACTCGGAGTGGTTCGGTAAGTGGCTAAGAATGTCCGAATCTGTTGTCCCAATAGTTGTCCCGCTTCTCCAATTTTATTAAGGCTCGTTTGAATGTATCGACAAACCTTTCAGCTTGTCCATTTGATTGAGGATGATAGGGTGGTGTCCTTATGTGTTCAATTCCATTCTGTTTGCAAAATATATGAAAATGTTCACTGCAAAATTGTCTTGCGTTATCTGAAACAAGAGTTCCTGGATTTTCGAATCTTGCAAAAATCTCTTCTGAGGTTCTAATGATGAATGCAGTTGACGTATTTTTCGTGCTTACTATTTCTGGCCATTTCGAGTAGGCATCAACAATAATGAAGGAAACATCTCCTTCCATTGGTCCTGCAAAATCTATATGGATTCGCTGCCAGGGGTCCTTTAGGTGTATACCATGGAAAGAATGGAATAATTGGCGGGGATTTTGCAGTTTCAGCACAACTCGAACATTTCCTGATAATATCTTGGATGTCTGAATCAATATTTTTCCAGTAAACGTGGTTCCTTGCTAAGGATTCCATCCTCTCTTGACCTGGATGGCCTTCATGAGTATCGATTGTGAGGTATTTCCTTGAATTTTCATTGACCGCAACTTGTAGAAATGCATCAGACAAGTCGATAACGCTGAATATCTCCAAAATGGCTAATTTCGAAAAAGTCTCGTCTGAAAGAAGGAAGAGGGTATTGATGAGGTTGGAGTGCATCATTCAAATCTGTCGAATACACACATACGTTCACTTCCATAGGCCTTCTACGTTGGTACAATGGATGCAGCCCATTCAGCATAATCAACTGGAGAAATGATCTCGATATTTTGAAGTCGATTCAGTTCTCCTTCAACTTGCGTCAGTGCAGCATAAGCTTCTGGCCATTTTGGACGGAAAACTGGCTAAGTTTCTTGAGAAATATACAAGTCCACCTTCATTTACTTGTCCTAGGGTAACATCGAATATATCAGGAAATGTTTTCTGTAATTGTAGAACGCTTTGTATATTGGCATTGACAGTGACATGTCTCTTCTTGACAAGGACATGATATTACAAATAGAATTCAATGGAATGTCCCACAACCCGAACTTTGTAATCCAATCGATTCCTAATAAATTGAGTTGTTTCATTGGTGGAACATAGCATTTTCCTGAATATGACTGACTGTTGAATACTATGGATATATGAATTTGGAAATGAGTGGGAGTTGTTGACCGCAGGCATATTTGACTACATTCTCTGTTGGAGACATTGAGCCTTTCCCAGTTTCATTCACGTTTCTTCTGATATGGAGGTGATATCTGAGGCTGTGTCGATTAAAAGATTGACTTGTATGCCATTGATGATTACTTGAAGGTTCTTGCGGTCTGTTATTGAATTCACTTGAGATATTATGTTGCTCTCATCGAAACGCTCGTAGTTATTTTTCTTATTCCTGCCACAGTACCCTCGTCTCCACTTTTATGATGCTTGAAATCGTATGGACACTCTAGGAAATGGTATCACTGATTTCCATTATAATCCAGAAAGGATGGTACCAACATTATGAGAGTTTTTCATAGAGTTTCGATACGAAATTTTTCACTAACTACTGCAGTTTTGGGTAGAACACCACTTGATTTGAAGTTCTGGGTTAGAAGTAGGAGAAATTCTTGCAGATTTTTCATCAATTGATCCTGATGAAGCTGCGCGTGGACTTGCTGGGTTTGATGAATTCAATGATGGTTTTATCGAACTGTTCTGACATGATTTTCCACTGTATTGGGTGATTTTTACTTTTAAGATTTTGGAAAAACCTGCAGCAAAGTAAAATGTCACTGATTCCGACGAAATTTTCACAGATGCTCCAGAATGCACTAAACTCCGTTGAGCAAACAAACAAAATTCTTCTGCGGAAAGAGTCGGAAGTATTTTTTTTTGTTAAAAAATGTCCTTTATCCAAGGCATGTAGGTATCGATGAACAGTTGTAATCAGAAAGGATTAATTCACAATTATTCACGAAACAAGCACTCTAAACTTGAAGATATGTTTCAAATGTCCCGCAGAAAGTTTTGATAAAAATGTAGTTTTCCTATTTGAAAGTGTTTTCATTTGAGTAAACAGGCAATGAGATTCAAGATGATTGTCTATAATGACAATTGTCATTCATGAGTAATGTTGAAAATGCAATGTTGCCAAAGGTTGAAAATGTCCGATAGACATGGAGAGTTAACATTTACTCAATTAAAATATTCATTGTGATAATCAAAATTAGGTGAAATAAAGGTTTTATTCAGTGTATTGCTGAGAAAATTAACCTCTCTGGGGCCATTTTTCCGGAAAGAACCGTTGACGCGGAAATATTTTGGGTTAATATCCGGTAAAAGCACTCTTTTTCTCCGAAAATAGTTGAAAGACTTTTATTACTTGTTTTTGCCCCCGATTCGAAATAACGCAGTGGTTTCTCCTCTTTACGAGTTAGAGAGCTTTTTTCGATACCAGCATCAACTACGACCACCAAATCACTCATTTTCGGCACAATTTCTCATAAAATATAGCCAAATCCTCTCAGTGTCTTACGTAGAAAAAGAAAACACGACCTAATCTAACTTGGCTAACCTTGCTATCCAAGTTGATGGCCAGCCAACTTTTTCAAAACACGCTTCACTTCGCTCGTGCGCACTTTGGTAGCGGTGATTTTTCTCGATTTTTACGAATAATTTTTTGGGCACAATAGTGACAGTCAGTTGCGAGATGCAAGTACACTGAATTAGATTTCAATGGGAACAGACCTTTCAGCAGATGTGTGATGAGTAATGGTAATATGAGGTTTAGGGACATTCTTCGGTGTGTCTCGGTTCGCTCTTGAAATCCAGTCAATGTCTTACGTAAAAGAAGATAACACAACCTAACCTAACTTGGCTAACCTTGCTATCCAAATTGATTGCCAGCCAATCAACTTTCTCAGAACACGCTCCGCTTCGCTTGCGGGCACTTCGGTAGCGGTGATTTTTCTCGTTTTTTACGAATAATTATTTGGCACAATAGTGACAGTCAGTCGCGAAATGCAAGTACACTGAAGTAGGTTTCAATGGAAGCAGACATTTCAGCAAATGAGTAAGTAAGGGTAAAAATAAAGTTTAGGGACATTTCGCTATCACCAAAATCGAGGATGTTTTTATATTGTAAAAAAGAGACATGCTTGAAAAACTTGTGTTCTGGACCAAAGGAAGCTCTCTAATTCAGAAAGGGTACGAGAGCGTCGGATTCGTGTTAATGGGGGCAAAAACACGTAAGAAAAGTCGTTCAGCTATTTTCGGAGAGCAGGAGTGCTCTCACCGAATATATGAAAGTTCATCAAGAATTGAATAATTGGCAACAATGTGGAAAACAGATGCAAAGATTGTAGTTTTCCCTTTGGCAGATGAGATGTATAACGTGAAATGTCAAACGATTTTTCCGAAACTAAACTAACTATTATCCTAAACCCGAATAATTTTTTTTATGAATGAATTGAAGAAGGTATCGAATAGAAATTGAGGGTTCCTCACAGTGTGTTGCTGAAGGAATGAAGAAATTAAGTCTTCCCAAGTGAATGGAAATTATGATTGAAAATAGACCTTTTTGAATCTTTCAAGGGCCATAATTCCGAAAATAACCGTTATTGCTGAAAAAATTGATGGATCTACTTTTATTATTGTGTTCTGAAGCATCTGTGTAAATTTCGCCAAAATCGGTAACAATTCACTATGCTGCAGGTTTACCGTATGAAAGTTATATATTACTTCAAAACTGATCAATCAAAAGCAAGCTTAATGGGATACCCTGTATATGATTGAATTTTCGGAGTAATATTTTTCCCTTATTTCAAAAATTACTATATGTTACCACTATGTTATACCGTTTTTGAGTTATTGAACGTCAAATAACTTCCTTAAATACAATAGCTGACTATGATTTCCATATACGAGATTGTACAGGGTCTTCACGTAGTGCCAACAGGTACCCAAAAACTTCGATGGGGACGCATACCAAAATCGTAACGCCACTGTTTGTAATGAACGTACACGTTCGTCTTTGTGTCAGACCTCTCAAAAATTCCCATACACTACAGTAATTTCAGCTGAGATATTTTTCATAATGAATTTGATGGAGGGAATCCTTATTATAGCTGAGAAACCACAGAGCAGGAGTATGAACTACTGTATATGCGTTGTAACAGCGGAGAATCACAATAAACATAAGCTCGAGAATCGCAGCACTTTGCGGGTTTCCAACTTCATGAACTTCTGCATAATTAAATCGTGTAACAATAAGTTTGATAGTTGGATTTTCACATAATATGCGGCCCAATTGTGTGGTTTCGAGTCAAACTTCATTTAATTAAGTTCCATTTTACTTTTTTATTTTACTCTTTATGTGAAATGGTTATTGCAATTGGAATTCTGGTAATCTAGAAGGAAAGCGATCATTCCGATGACATATTTGCTTCATTTATTTATTCCAGAAGTAAAAATCCGGATGTGAATCCACTCATCGTATTTGAATATGAATATGACTTGGAGAACCAATTCGATAATATTTTTTTGAAGTAAGGGGCAACTGAATGCTTTGGATAAAGTACGCGTAACGAAAGTGAACAAGCGTAACATGAGCCGGTGTGTATTATTTGCATGAATAACGTGCAGCTAGCACAAAATATAAGAAACTTACATTTCACTGTTATCCCTTTTTCATGGTTCTATTCATCGATATTTCGAAGAAAAGTATATTTTTACTAATTTTACTAGGCACATTCAACTGACTGTTGCACAAAACTTACCCTTCAGCCATTCCTCTGCAACAATATGAAACTCTAAGAACCTCAAGAAGAGAACCTACCTGTCCATTATCTGGAACCTAGAAAATACCTCTACATGCCCCTAAATGTTTATATCCTTAACCCATCAGGAAATTCGAAAAATGTAATTGAATATACCTAACTGTACTGCCAAGAGAAAAAAATTGCAAAATCAACTGCCGCACTCACGAAGAAATTATGAAAATTAAATTTAATTCTCTGTTGTGAATACTCATTTTGCTAATACTACGTTATAGAATGGATCATAAGCAACTCTTTTCCCTACCGTGGAAGTATGCAGAACTTGTTTAATAGCAGTTTGTTTATTAAAAGTTTCCTGAAAATATCAACTATTTCAAATGTTTCCCTCCATTACGAAAAAACCGAGGGTGTGATAATTATTTCTGTAATACCTCATCGTAGAATGAATAGTAAGCAACGATTGATTCAGTAATGAGGAGAATTTCAGCGGACCCAAGCAACATGGAATATTATAAATAATGAATTAGGAAGGAAACGGAGATCGTATTCCAGAACTACCACTGGTAGTCACAATATCAAGAAATAAGAGGCTTCAAGAAAATAGCCTACAGTTTCTCAGATGCCGAGGAAAAGAATCCTATATAACTGAAACTGAAGGACACAAAAAAAAACACAAAAAAACATTTGTCTTATTTATTTATTGAATTACTTAGTCTTTTTTACAAGGATTCAAAAAACTTTTTAACGAAAAATTAAACCGACGAAATACGGAACTGAAAAAGAAAAAATCAAATAAACCTTCTCAGTCTCAATGAACTTATGTAGTAAGTTATTTTAAGTCGGCCCAAACAAACAAGCAAATGAATTAGATAAGGCGTAAAAGGATGGCATCGAGCTGCGTGGTGACATTCTGATAATTTAATGATCTTCGTTGATTGTTCGTTTGGCGCCGACACAAAATCACTTACTAACATTAGTTCAGGAGCTTGGTTTAAGGAGGTTTATTTTATTTTTTACTTTTCAGTTCCGTATATCGTCGGTTCAATTCTTTGTTGAAAAGTTTTTATTTTTCAATTTTTTGTAGCTGAAATCTACTAATTACTACCTATTTGTTTTTTGATTACTTCCAAAATACTTACTTACCCACCTTACTTCAACTATTACCAGTTAAATAATATGATCATCTACTTTTACTTTTTGTTGTAATATAAATTATTTTTGTTGTTCTGGTTAGTTTATTCCATAATATCGAACTGTTCTGACATGATTTTCCACTGTATTTGGTTATTTTTACTTTAAAGATTTTGGAAAAACCTGCAGCAAAGTAAAATGTCACTGATTCCGATGAAATTTTCACAGATGCTCCAGAATGCATTAAACTTGGTTGAGCAAACAAAATTTTTCTGCGGAAAGAGTCGGAAGTATTTTTTTTTGTTAAAAAATGTCCAATTCCATGGCATGTAGGTATCGATGAACAGTTGTAATTAGAAAGGATTTATTCACAATTATTCACGAAACAAACACTCTAAACTGTAAGAACTATACTAGAAGATATGTTCCAAATGTCCCGCAGAAAGTTTGGATAAAAATGTAGTTTTCCTATTTGAAAGTGTTTTCATTTGAGTAAACAGGCAATGGGACTCGAGATGATTGTCAATAATGACAATTGTCATTCATGAGTTATGTTGAAAATGCAATGTTGCCAAATGTTAAAAATGTCCGATAGACATGGAGAGTTAACATTCACTCAATTAAATTATTCATTGTGATAATCAAAATTAGGTGAAATAAAGGTTTTATTCAGTGTATTGCTGAAAAATAACCTCTCTGGGGCCATTTTTCCGGAAGAACCGTTGACGCGGAAATATTTTGGTAAATATCCGGTAAAAGCACTATTTTCTCCAAAATAGTTGAAAGACTTTTATTACTTGTTTTTGCCCCTGATTCGAAATAACGCAGTGGTCTCTTCTCTTTCCGAGTTAGAAAATAATGACATTAGCGATCTGTCATTGGGTGCCAATGTTCACAAGTGAAAAATCAATTATTTCCTATTTTTCTACCTGTAAACGTGTATAATTCCATTCGAAATCCAAATATGATCAACTATGAGGTATACCCTATCTAATAAAAAAAAAAATCATCCAAATCAAAGAACCCACTACATAATTATGCCTGATAGAATCGGTTAACGGACCAGAATTCAGGGGGTGAGTGATCAATGTCCTCCAGTTTGCTACCCTTAGGGGTGGATTACATATTTTAAATTCAAATGGAACCAACTCCGAAGTACACCCTATCCACTGAAAGAATTATCGGAATCGGACGGCTCAGTAAAACGTCATGCGTGATCATACATAAAAAAAAAATACGCGTCGACTAGAGAACATCCTCCTCTCTGGTTTCGTCGGTTGAAAAAGGAGACCTACACTGAAGTAGAAAGTTACAGGCTTTTGCTATATTCTATATTATTTGAAAAGAAATGTAGGAATATTATATATTTTTCATTATACTTCTTTGAAAACACCTTATTTTTATATGTCTTTGCAAAGAAGTAAAATGGGCTTTTAAAAGTTTTCCCGATCTCCGATTTTTTCCATAGCAACAAATTATATATTGTTAGTAAGTCAATTTTCCATATTTTTACTTTAGTTAAATTTTTTATGTTAACTATAATTGTTATGAAAATGTTCCAAGTTTATTTTGTTTGTATTATTTTGTCATTCATTATATCGTTTTGAAAGTATCGTTCATTATACGACCAGAAATTGATTTTTTCCTGCTTACATGACTTCCCGTGTTCAGCTTCGCCTCACACGTAAATTTGTCATTTCCTCATCCTCATTTCCGGCCTCGTAATGATATACACTATTGCAAAAACCAATCCAGAAAAAAAAATGAACTGTACTGCATGCAACGTACCACTTATCAATCATATTTACAAAAAGATTGATTTGAATAACTTTGTATATCCTTATTTTCAATTTCTTCCGAATTTCCAACTGCAAAATTATCACAACGTAGTTATAACTAGAAAAATCGAATTTAACGGTTTTCTTCACATAAAGGATTCAATATAAAAGTTATAACTGTTGAATGCGATAATTTTGGATTGAGTTTCAATAATGTTGAGCTTGGAATTCAACAGGGATCGGTGTTGTTTTTTTATATTATGGAAATCACTAGTCAGAGTACCTGAAAGAATGCCACATTACTGTGTTTGCAGATGTGTTACCACTACCACAGTTTCAGGGATGAATGATGAACTGCCTGTCGAAGTACAATTAAATGTCGACGGACAGGTGTCAACGTATAATTAATATTAAATTCCACCAAAACAGTAATAGTGAATTTCTTATAACAAAAAATTATATTCAGAGTTTCTTGACATGTTTTATGGGTAACCTTCCACAGTCTGAAAATGAAAATATAATCAGGAAAATCTATACAAGTGTAGAAAGGGCAAACTAATTAGTTCACCATGATAGGTTATTGCGTTCACCAAATTATATTTCCTATAGAAAAATGATTCAATTTGTCAATAACTTGTCGTTTTCTGAATTTGCCCATCAATTTTTTTTTTATTTAAAAGATACTTCTCTATATAGTTTTTGCTTGACGTTTTGGGGACTATATCTGCCCCCGTTCTCAAAATCTTCTAAATCTCCTTTAATTGTTTCAATAATTTGGATTTTTTCTCGTAGAGTCTCTTTTCGCTTTTTTAACTGACAATTGAGATCTGCCAAAAAAGTTTGAGAGTGACGTATTGCTCATTTGATATATGGGGTGTTGTTCAGATCAGTTTATTAGCATTCTACCATATCTCACTTCCTCTCTGAGTAACCATGTATGATCCATTTCAACATAATTTTTTGAAAAGCAGTTGTTATTGCAAAGAAGAATACAGGCCGTTCCTTTCAATTTTCTCCTCTCTTGATGTGGTTCTTTCATCAAGATTATTGTCCTATTCCATTCAATCGTATGATCGCCATTGGATGTGAGGATATGTTCTGCCATTTTTGATCCGGTTATTTGTCGATTTCTGATGTAACTCTGATGTTCACTTTGGCGCACTTCCAAAGGTCTTGACGTTTCACCTATATAAGTATCACCACACGAACAAGGTATGTTGTAAACACAGTTTTTTGTACTTTCTTCTGCGTTCTTTGGTTTTGTTTGTGTAAGTATAGATCTCAGTGTGTTTGTTGTTCTGAATGATGTTCTCACATCATACCTATGTCCAATTCGTTTGATCTTTTCAGATAATCCGGGGACATAAGGTATTATGTTGGTTGTGAAATGTGTAGGTGGTGGAAGTACTCCTGTTGGTTGTGTTAATTGGTTGTTTGATGGATATTTGTTTTCAATGTCAGTGATTGTTTTTTCCACAAACTGATCCGGATATCATTTTCTTTCAGGATAGATTTTATGAGGTTTATTTCTTCCTGTAGATTCTGGTTGGAGTTGCAAACTGTTTGAGCTCGATTATAGAGACATTTAACCATGCCTTTTTCCACACTGGCATGATAGTTCGAGTTGTAGTGTAGATAACGATTGGTATGCGTCTTTTTTCTGTGTACAAAGTTGGTTGTTTTGTTCTGATTCTAACGTGAATTTGATCGTCGGTTCCTGACGTTGTTCCTCCACGAAAACCACATTCATTCAATATATTCAGAGTTATTAATGAAATCAAAATGAGTATTAGTGAAGAGAATTTTTTAGGAACTCATCCAGTTGAAAGCTTATCATGGCATCTGCAAATTCGACAAACTCAACAAGACATTTTTAGCTATAAAGCAAATGGAATTATGCATGAATTCACCAAATCTATTAGATATTCATAATTCCACTAGCTGATCCGACAGTCGTCTTCCTGTCCAAATTTATTTATTCTTAAAAAAAATTCCTGAGAACTCTCGTCCGCGTAGAATTTATTTTTCCCTTTTTTTTGTTTGTGTTGTCCAACTGGGTTATGATTTTGACAGTTTGCTATATAACTTTTGTCTGCAAATGCTTCGTTTTCCGAGGTACGGGGTGTTGAAATTTTTATTAAAAACTGACTATTTATTTATTGCTCTGAAACCGGTCGAGATATGCAAATGAAATTTGGTGAGTTTTGAGAGGAATTCATTGCGCATGCAATTGATTATTTTATGTTCATCATTGGCGCGCATACGGGTAATGATCTCAATTTTTTTAAAGAAAAAATTTTGTGACAAAAAAGTTCTCTTGCCTTTTTTTCGTATGGGGCGCCGTTTTCATGCAAAAAAATCAAACATCTCAACGCGTATTTTTCATTTCTCTAATACATTATCAAGAACTATCTAATACAATAACGTCAGACCAGAACAATAACAGAAAATAACACTAATAAATAAATAGGCGGAAAGCTACAACAAATTTCAAAATGACCTCCCTCAGACGTGATACAAGATTCAATTCTTCGCCTCATTGATTGTCGTATTCGCGCAAATATTCCTGATGTATTTCTTATTGTCTCACAGCCGGCTATAATTCGATTCCTCAGGTCTTCAACATTTTCGATGGCAGTGGAATAAACTAATGACTTAAGAAAACTCCAAATGCAAAAAAGTAGAGGATTTAAATCCGGAGATCGAGCAGGCCAATGTTCCGTACCTTCCCTATCTATCCAACGATTTGGATATACTGTATCTAGGTGATTACGTACAATTATGCTAAAATGGACTGGTGCATCATCATGCATGAACCAGAAGTGTTGTCTCAGCTGTAGAGGAATTTCTTCAAGAAGAACAGGTAACTATTCCAGTAGGAAATTAAGGTAAGAGTCGCCTGTTATTCGTTGTAGGAAGAAAAATGGACCGATTAAATGATCATCAAGTACCTCAAGCCATACATTTACTGAAAACTGATGCTGAAAATGAGCTTCAAAGATTCCATGTGGATTTTCCTCTGCCCAGAGGTGATTGTTATGGAAATTTCGTATACACTGTCGTCCAAAACTAGCCTCGTCAGTAAACAAAACGCCATTTTAAAAATTAGGAATTTGAGCGATTTGATGAAGAATCCAATGTCAAAAAACTAGGCGCGGAAAAAAGTCACTAGGTAGTAGAGTTCGCACAGTTGAAAATGAAACGGATACAATTGCTGTTCTTTGAGAATTTTAAATACAGTGAAGACGCAGTGAAGACATTCAGTATGACGGCAATTTTTCGAGTACTTGTTTCAGGTGACTCCTCAATTAACTCGAGAACTACTTCTTCTAGTTGCACAGCTCGCACTTCTCGAGGGCGCCCGCAGTCAGCCGTTTGTTTCTTAAATGTACCATTTTTCGCTCAAACGTTGGTGAAGACGACCAGATATTGTACGATGGGGTACCCTACGTCCAGGATACAACTCGGCATACAATCGTCGAGCTTGCCGACCATTTCCATTACTTCGACCATAGACAATGCAGTCAGACAATTCCGCATTTGTATAATTTTCCATTCTTTTCGATGAAAGAAAAATCAATTACTAATTAACATTAATATTATACCAAACTAAAAGCTTCAAAATAAAGTAACGCTTATTTGACATTTTGTTGAAATATTCTTATTTAACAGAATCTTGACTGTAGCCTACTAGCATCGCTACTAGATAATGTATTTTAAAGTAATGACAATTACGCGTTAAGATTTTTAATTTTTCTGTATAAGAACGGCGCGCCATACGGAAAAAAGGCAGATGAATTTTTTTGTCACAAATTGAACGAAAGATTCAAAAATGATTTTTTATTTAGAACATTTCAGTAGCGTACCATTTTTTTCTTAAAAAAAATTGAGATCATTACCCGTATGCGCACCAATGATGGACATAAAATTCTCAATTGCATGTCAGAAAATGCGCAATAACTACCTCTTGTAAGTCTTCAAATTTCATTTGCATATTTCGACGCTTTCAGAGCAATAAATAAATAGTCAGTTAAGAAAAACTTCAACACCCCGTAACTCGGAAAACGAACCATTTGCGGACAAAAGTTATATAGCAAACTGTCATTATTTTTTCATAAAGAATCACCCTCTGAAGTTTTTGGCACTTATTCACTAACACCCTGTATATTCCGGGAAATTCTCCACGCCCAAAGAATAACGCGTATCCGTCGCTCGAATCATAGAAAAAAACACTTAAATTTTTCCAAACCCAATAACTTTTCAAAAATTCCTTTCTTTTCCTCAAAACTCATTCTGCCTATTACAAAAAATAAAAAAAGTTTTGTGTTTGATTTGAGTGTAAAGATTTTGTGTGGATACGCCCCGGGATTGAACTTGGGTCCGTGGAGTTACAAAGCACGCGCTCTAGCAACTGATCAACTCGGACCACAATATTATTAACTATTAATAATTCATTGGGAATTTCACCATCCAAAGAAAACTTGAGGATCAACATACCTGGAAAACTTGCACAACATCGGTAAAAAATTATTGCCAAAAATCAAAATGAGCTATCATTATTTGATCTCTTATCCTATCACGTGGTGGGAGAAACGATACGTTCCAACACTCTCAATTTTTTTCTGTAAGAAAATCAATTGACTCAATATTCCGAAATATGTTTCCGAAGTGAGTATTTGGAAGTATCTTGCGCCATTACCCTCTAAGTCCACTGACAGTAATTTTCCCCAGCGAATAACTCAACAAAGTATCGGAGATTACCCCATTTTCTCAATGACACGCATGCCTTGTTCTTTTTTTGAAAGGCTTTCTACACGAGGACTCATTAACCATTTGTGGTCTGACGTCGCTTGGAAGACAGCAGGAAGAGGAAGTTGTTGCCATTCCAAGGGCCCTACTTTCCCGCTGTGACTAGAATTCCAACATTCAATCGAAGTAGAGGCAGCATTCCCAACGAAATCCAAACTGAATGGAATAATAATAATAAAAATTATGTATTGGAAGAAATGTTTTTCAGCAAAGCGCTTTTGAGAAAAGCCATATTTAGTGATGGCTTTTTGCCGAAAGCGCTTTGCTTGAAGAATTAAATTAATTTACATGAAATACGAACTTTCCTTCCAATTTATGATTGGCATGTACACAACTGACTGGAATTCTATTGAAAATTATGTTTTTCTACATCCGTACTATAATAATACACTTAGATGCCCATAATCCGTTTCATAATGAGATTCATTATGATGAATTTTTTTTATAATGATACAGATTTTTAATCAATAGAAACCCATAATTTCTCAATCAAGCATGCTGTGCATTTGACGTTTGTCCTAGATTCCCATCTAATTGTTTTATTTGTCAAAATCAGTAGGTATGAAATTTTCGTAGAATATAGCTAAACTTCGATAATTATATTATCAAAATGTCTGATATCAGCGATATAGAAGAATTACCATCGACTCCTCCACACATATCGGAGAAAGCAGAGAATGCAATACAAAATATTTTACCCCAAAAATCTAAGAAAGTGTACGAAAAACTATATCAACGGTTTATGGACTGGAGAAATACAAATAATATTTCGACATTCTCCGAAAATGTTTTGATTGCTTATTTTCAAGAATTGATGGAAACTATGAAATCATCTAGTACATAGACACATTATTGAATAATAAAATCGTTGGTAAATATTAACCATAATATAGACTTTTCTAATATAAGAAGCTACAAGCTTTATTAAAGCGAAAGTCCGAAGGATATGATGGAAAAAAATCAAAAATACTTTCACCTGAACAAATAAAAACGTTTATCGACGAAGCACACAGATGAAAAGTTTTTATTTATTAAAGTAAGTATCTACCTAACATTGCATTTTTTTAAATTTTGTCATGATTACATTTCCCATTCAACTCATGCATGATTTATTTCATTAATGTCGAGAAAACTTGATAAGATAACTCGTGGCGAAGCAGGCTAAGGCGCTAGATTTGAACTATAGACTACAGTATGAGACGCGGGTTCGAAGCTAGCCTAGGTCAACCTGCTTTTTATTTCATTTTCTTGTTTTATTCTTTTCTTTTATTTCTTATTGTTGTAGTTTTTTAATTTATCTTTTTGTTTTAGGTAGCAATGATTTTGGAATAATGGGAGCATGTCGAAGGCATGAACTACATGACCTAAAATGTGAAAAAGTCAAAGATTTGAATCGAATAATAATTGTTAATGTGGTAGAAACTAGAACGAAATATAACGAAATTACAATTACCGGCAAATATTACGAAATTAGTAAATAATAAATGAATCTATGGCAGAAAATTTACCCAACCCCTTCTTTTTTCGTTAAATATTTCAATGGAAAATGTACAATTCAAAACATTGGTATTAATTAGATTTGGTAATTTAGGGAAGCAAATAACAACATATTTGAAATCTGCCTGATCCGAATTTATATACAGGGCATTGTTTCCGACGGACATCTGCAACCATATTAGTTGATGCCGGTGGTGATATTACTGCATTAAAACGTCATGGTGGCTGGAAATACAATTCTGTGGCGGAAGGCTACATTGAAAATTCGGTTCAGAATAAAATCAGCATTTCCAATACAATATTGAACGCTATCGAGACTGGTAATAATGAAATAAATGTAAATATTCCTTCCACTTCCAGATCAGTGGGACCTGGAATAAACTTTTCAAATCGCACAATAAATAACTTAATTTTTAAAAAAATTAATTACAATTATTATGTTCAATATAAATATAATAAATTTTATAGATTTCTAATATCATGGTAATACCCGAGGTAATACCATTAATCACAATTTTGTATTTTTTTTTATAGAAATACGAGTACTTACTGTTATTGTGTTCAATACAAATATAAATATAATATTTATAGTTCTTCATCATTTATCGGGTGTAGAAAAAATAGCGTATGCAACTCTCATGTAATGGTTATTAATACACTCGCATAAACCATATACGAAACTCGCCTTCGGCTCGTTTCGTATCCCGGTTAATGCTCGTGTATTGATAACCATCATTAGATGATCGTTGCATAATTACCATTATTTACACAAAACAGTACAATAGTGTGTACATAGTTGGGATGATGATGTGAATGAATAGGAGATATCACAGAAGCTCTAGTTTTGAAGGAACTATCGCGTGTACGTGATTTCATATTATTTCATGTTGAGTTATAATCGGTAAGTGGACACAAACATAAAGAGAAATGAGCATAAGAGAGCATAAGAAATGAGATAAAAACCTACATTTTCATGAAAAAATCACAGTTAAAAGTTTTAAAATGGCGGATGAGCGCCATCTTCAATAATTTTTTTAAATAGAACACCCCGTATATTATTCCATTTTCGGAATCAGCTCATAATTCCCAACAGTTTTTTCCTATTTTCGGAATATTAACGTTTGAAAAGTGACATTTTGGTCATTTAAAACCCAACCAAAAACACTAATGTTGCTTTTAATCAAGTTTGCATTGGAAAAAATCGTTGTCGCGGTAACATCTTGTGTACTGTCAAACAGAACGCAGAATAATAGAAACATGTGGAGAAATAAATGAACAGACTTTCATCAACGTGAGGAAAGCTATTTATAATAGGGCACTTCATTGTCAAGATTTAGAAGGGGGGCACATTGAGCACTTGATGAAATAATTGTTGGGGTTAAATAAAAGTGTTATTCAAAATGAAATTAAATATTTTTAGCTAACTGATTTGTTTTGATTGTGAATTTACAGAACCCATTCGTAGGCTTCGAGATTTTCCGGTAAGCTGTACTGTTTATCCTAATAAACTCTCTTTACGCGTCTTATTAGTCGAATTCATTGAGAGGTTCAACTACGAATCAATAACAACTTTGGTTAGCAAAATGTTTTACCGGAAGTCACCAAAATCCATACTTCATTTTGAACCGGAATGTCACTTTTCAAACGTTAATATTTCGGAAATAATTGAATTTAGGAGTAAAGTGTATGAGAGAAAACTGTAGAGAATTATAAACAGATTTCGAAAATGGAATAATATACGAGGTATTCTTTGAAAAAAAAATATCGAAGATGGCGCTCAGCCGCCATTTTAAAACTTTCAGCTGTAATTTTTTTATGAAAAAGTAGGTTTTTATCTCCTATTCAAGCCCTCCAAATTTCATGCGATATACCACGTGGTTCAAAAATTAGTAGGGGGGGAACTGACTTTAGACGAGCACTATATACACATCTAGACTTATACGATACACTAGATTGAGTAATGATAAAAGTGGACAAGTAGACCATTCATTGTTTGGATTGCAGAATATCATATATTTATTAACTACCAATATGGATAACACTCCATAATACCCCATGTTAACAAAGTGAAGTCATGACATAATATTCAAGATTAGATTAGGTAATTGACATTTTGACCAGCGGCGGTTGTTGACACACAAATCACAATTGATAATCGACCTAAAAACATCATAACAAAAAAAATACAACATTGTGCATAACGGATCTTCTGTGAATGGAAATGAAAAAATCTAGTGAGTGGTTGTCACGTTTTGTTTGCACAACTTATGACTTCAAAGTATTTTCAAATTATTCCGCTTGTTTGAACTTTCAATGTAGACATGTACCAGTACCATGTTTTGTTTAATAGAATATCAAATGAGAAATAGAAACAAAATAAAATCATGTGTAATATAACAAAGAAAGAGGCAACAAGATCAAACGGAACGGAGTTATAAAAACTGCTCGAAATGAAGACCTCCAACCATTAGACAGGAATCAAGTCTTCTTCTCATTGACTGGCGCAAACGTTGAAATATTCCTGGTGTGTTTTGGATTGTCTCGCAGGCTGCAATTATGCGATTCCTCAAATCATTCACACATTCATTGGGGGTCGTATAAACCAAGGACCTCAGGTGACCTCAGGTGAAAAGTCCGAAGGGTTTGAGTCCGGAGATCTGGGAGGCCTCTTGCCTATCCAACGATTTGGATAATCGTCGTCCAAGTACTGACGAGCAGTTATGCTGAAATTGACAGGCGCATCACCGTGCATAAACCACATTCGTGGTCGAAGCGCTAGTGGAACATTTTCAAGTAACATGGGGAGCTGCTCCTGGAGAAAATTTGTATAGGTGGCACCAGTTAGCCTTAGAACGGTAGAAAATACGGTCGAATAATATTTTCGACAATAAGTCCGACCCTAAGGTAAATGTCCCAATTATCGACACAATAGCGTGTTCGTGAGAATGACGAATAGTTTTCGAACCCAAAGGAAATTTTTATGTTGTTGCAATATATATTTTCCTAATCTTTGTACCTTCATTTTCAATAAACAGACGAAGAAAACGACTCATAAATTGGTAAAATAATTTAAATTAAATAAATGAAAACGCAGAGCATATGTCCCAATTTTCGACACCTGAAAAATATGAATAACCAATCGCCGACATGTAAGAGGACCAATGTTCGACACTGTGAAAAATAAATATCTATTGTGAATGAACAGTATAAAAAAGTTATATTTGAATCTATAATAAAAAGAACAGTATAAAAATAATAACATAAGTTATAAAAAAACAACTGAAATATAAATTCTTGAATAAACTTAAAAAAAAAAAACTTTGGTTCATAATCAATTTTTAGAATTTATTTTCTCCATTTCAGGTACTTCATATACGCCACGTTTATTTAACTATTTTGACTCCGCAATTTTACATATGATTTCTTCAAAATCGTACTCCAAAATATCATCGACATTTGGCCATTTCCAGTTCCCACCACTCCTTTCAATAGCTTTCATGGTATATGATTGTTCGGACATGTCTATAACTAAACCGGGAAAACATTCAGAATCGTATTCAACGATCACGTAATCACCTATATCGTATTGATCAGTTTTCGATAGAGGCTGATTTTCTTTCTCAATCTCTCCCTTATTTCTGGTTTTTTGTCTACTTTCAGTTGTTTTTGCTAATTTTCTATCTTCTTTTTCTCTCTGCTCCGTCTCTTTTTTCCCTAATTTTCTTCTGTGATATTCCTGCCAGCTCGAAGAAGACGCAACAGCAGGTAATTTTTCCCTTTGTTTTCTGTTATTTCTAGTAGTTGGTTGGTTTTCTGAAGAAGGCCAGAACAAAGCTTTCTTGAAAGGAGTAGGGATATTTTCTCCTCCAGATATTCTCTTTATTGGTGATTTTTCTACTAATGCTTGATAATGATCTGTCCTTTCCACTACTGTAACTTGGTTTTCTTCTGTTTCATTTCTGAGAACCGTTTCAATTGGTTTACTATTTTCATCAAGCCTTTGGGTGTCAATTGGATGATTTGAAGTATTGACTTCGTTTCCATTATCCTTCTGTTCCATAATTTCTTGACGTAGCTCCAAAAAGTTATTATCAGTGTCAGTGTAATCATGGAGGTTATTGGAATCCAGTAGCATATCTGAGGGCTGAGGAAAAAGGCCGATTCGTCACAATTGAAGATCCTCTTAGGATCATTCCACACGTCAGCTAAGTTGTTGTCATCTATATAATTCTGAATTTCAGAGAACCATCCTCTTATTTTCAACTCTGTAACAGAAGATCTGGCCTTGGTTAAATTTTGTGTTACCCTTTGGGAAATCTCTGGGTGGCATTTCAAAAATAATTCATACCAGTGCCTTCCTGGTTTGCCATTAGTGAATGGTGTAACGCGGTCCATTTGCCTGAGAAGCATTTGGACACTTCCCAGAAGAGCTTCTTTTGTGATGGGAAACCCACATTTGGCTACGTGAAACATCCTCTTCACTAATAATGATTCTTCTTCCTGTTTCAGTACGGTTTCGGGACCTATTTTTCTCTCTATTGGAACCCTTCCAGCAACTTTATCCAAAAGCGTTGTTCTAGGAACTCCGAATTGTTTGGAAGCTCTCAAAGCAGGCATTCCATTTTTGACGGCGGACACAGCATTCTTCATATCTTCTTCCATATACTGTAGCCTTCTGGCCATTTTTGAAATGTGTTGGTGACTGAAATTAACAATTACCGTCATATGAATGTTCGGATAATCGACATTCTTGAAAGAATTGATAATAAAATAATCAACTGAATCATAATCGAATGTGATTGATGTTGGGGGAAATTTTCAATATTCTTCGTGCTGATTATTATATCAGAACTTAAATAATGATAACTAGTTTTTCGTAAAATTGATAATTAAAACGTATGTATTGCGTCTTAGTCACCGACATAAGGTCACATCATTTATCGACATGAAGTTGTACGTAGTATCGACAACAAGATTTTTTGTACACCTATTTGATAATTTGACGGAAAACAGTATGTCGATAATTGGTACATAGAAAATTGTGAGTCTATTGAACATACCAAGGAAACAATTGTTTGAAGGAACATTAAAAGAGTGTTTCTGATAGCAAGTCACAAATGATCTTGCGTGGCCCATTTATCGACACTTATGTCGATATCTAGAACACAACATGTTTCAATGTACCTATTATCGACACCCTAATTTCTCATAAAATATGATATGAATAATACATTTTCCACAGAACCGAAGACAATCAACCATATAGAAGTATGTTTGTGTTCAACATATTATACTTTACTAAAATTTTGTGGCTTTAAGGAAACATAAGTAAAGGGTTCGCCCTTACCAGATCAGCAAGGAAAACAGTATTCACTCGACACTCGACTGATTAGCAGAAGTTGTTGTGAGGGGGATGCTTGGGAGAAATTGGTGGTGAATTCAAATATGTTCAGGAAACTAGAAATTATAAACTTGACGAATGAAAATTTTCATGAGAGCCCTCTCCATCTTGTTACATAGAAAACAACTCGAAATTATCGATAATTGGGACACTGTCGATAATTGGGACATTTACCTTACACGTTAAGTAGAAATTCATATTGATACCGACCTTCTTGAATTGCATGTGGGTTATCTTTGGCCATAGATGATTGTTATGGAAATATGCAATCCCTTGCCTTCAAAAGTTGGATAACTCAGTGAATATTACGTTTTCTGAAATTCGAGCATTTTGGGTAATCATTTGAAGACTCCATTGACAAAAGTCTACTCGATGATAGGGAGAATTTTTCGGCAAAAGTGCCTGGACTCGTTGAATATGATAAGGATGCATTTGGTGATCCTTCATAATTTTTCAGTTTAGTTTATTGCTAACATTAAGTGTGTTAGCAATTTGTTTTTATTCCGGACGATCTTCAATCATATTGAGAATTTCTTCTTCCAGAGCCACCGTTCTTATTACTCGTGGACGACCACAATAGGTTGTTCGTTTTTGAAAGGTTCCTCTATCACAGAGACGTTGGAAGAGATGTGCAAAAATTGTGTGATGAGGTATCACGCGCTGAGAATACATATCTGCATAGAGCCGTCTAGCTTCCAAAGAATTTCCTTTGCACGACCATACATTAAATGCATATCGGCCATTTAGGTGTTAGTGTAATTATTCATATTGAAGATTCAAAAGACACAATTGAACTTTCAACTACCACATAGAAATCAAAGCGACACTGGCGTCCACCTTCTGATTTTTTTGATTTTAAATACTACAATTGAAGTCATAGTCCAAGATCCCAGAGCGATTAGACATTAGAGCGATTTATGGATGAAACCTTAACTACTCAGTAGCGTCTGGTGTACTTTGAATACCTGCGTGCTTGTGAAGCTTGCCCTGTGACACCTGGGTAGGTACCAGGCATAGAGAAACCAAAAATTTGTCTATGGTACCAGGTGAGAAAGGTAACTAAAAATAAGAATTATTTAACTTAAACTTGTATAGCTGATTTTCATATATATTTTGTAGAATATTATTCTAAACTAGTATCATAAAGTGTCAGACACTTTTCATGGACCAGAGCTTTTGTCAGACGCTTCAAAGCTCGACAAAAAATTAAAGAACTTTACTTATTTTTACCTGTCTGATTTTTGAATATGTTATTAAAGTAACTATTACAAAGTTATATTTCATCAGTCAGACGAATTCGAGTGACCAAACATCCCCTAAACACAAAAATTATTCAGCCGGGAGTGCGAGCGCGAGAGCACTATGCATGCATTTCAGAGAGAGTGAAACGTCCACAACAACTTGGTTTCCCTTCTTAAACTCACCATCTGCTCCACTGTACTGTGTATTATATGCAGCGTTGCCAATTATCGGAAATTTCAACGTGTGCCAAGAATCGTGTCGGGATTTTCACAATTGTAGGAAAAAACGGGAATTTCATTACTATTCGTAACACACTAGGTCAGATATGTACCATTGAGTTCATTATTTCGAGCAGTCAGTCAGAAAACAGGACGCCGTAAGCTGAAACGTGAAAAGCTGCTATGTGAACATTGTAAACTCGACAAAACATTTGACGGTCGTCCACTGTCACGTAATGATTTTATTTTAATTTTTCTTTGCCTCAGTTCGGTCCTCAGATACTATATTTTGTAAAAATAATTTCTCAAATCGCAATTTTTCTCCGAAATTTTCAAATTTAAAGGTGCTCCTCAATTCGAACTTGATTTGACCTTCACTTGAATAACATCCTCCAAACACTAGCGCCAATTGTGGTTCTTTCAGGAATATCCATAGACGATACTATTTCTTACAACCCAAACACGAATCCAACTCACTTTTAATGTGATGTTTCTGTAACAATTGAAAATACTATAATAATAAAAATATCAGGACAACATATAAACGAAGACAGATCAAATTATAGTTGACAGTTCTGGACGATGATTTGTCGGAAAAAAACGATGAGTTATAAGTTTCGCGATTTTTTCAGGAATTTTCGGAAATTTACGGGATTTTTCGGGAATTCTCGAGTCTTATATCTGAGGACCGAACTGAGGCGATGAAAAATTGAAATAAAATAATTACGTGACAGTGGACGACCGTCAAATGTTTTGTCGAGTTCACAATGTCCACATAGCAGCTTTTCACGTTTCAGCTTACGGCGTCCTCTTCTCTGACTGACTGCTCAAAATAATGAACTCAATGGTACATATCTGACCTAGTGTGTTACGAATAGTAATGAAATTCCCGTTTTTTCCTACAATTGTAAAAATCCCGACACAATTCCTGGCACACGTTGAAATTCTCGGTAATTGGCAACGCTGCATATAATACACAGTAGAGTGGAGCAGATGGTGAATTTGAGAAGGGGAACCAAGTTGTTGTGGACGTCTCACTCGCTCTGAAATGCATGCAGAGTGCTCTCGCGCTCGCACTCCTGACTGAATAATTTTTGTGTTTAGGGGATGTTTGGTCACTCGAATTTGTCCGACTGATGAAATATAACTTTGTAATAGTTACTTTAATAACATATTTGAAAATCAGACATGAAAAATAAGTAAAGTTCATTAATTTTTTGTCGAGCTTTAAAGCGTCTGACGAAAGCTCTGGTCCATGAAAAATGTCTGACACTTTATGATACTAGTTTACAATAATATTCTAGAAAATATATATAAAAATCAGCCATACAAATTTAAGTTAAATAACTCTTATTTTTACACGCTTTATATTAGCTTCACTTGTATGTTTGTTTGTTTGTTTTTAACCGACTCCTTTGGGCGCGATTTTGACCCACTTCCAGAAGTCCAAATGATTTGAAATTTGGCAGGTGTACATAATTCCGTTGAACATGCATTGTGGAATTTTTGTGTGAAGAAAAAACGAAATCGCGGCTCCAATATGGCGTACGAGTTTTGTGATTATGGTCCGATTCGTTTCAAAATTGGTATCCAATTGTTTTTGTGGTCGGAGATTATGATTCTTTTGTCAAAATTGAAGAATTCGAGATGGCGGCTCCAAAATGGTGGACGAGCTTTGTGATTATGGTCTGATTCTATTCAAAATTGGTATGTGGGGGTTTTCGGGGTCGAATATTATTATTCTATTGTGAAAATTGAAAAATTCGAATTTTTGGCTTTAAAATGGTGGCCGAGTTTTTTGATTATGGTCTGATTCTATTCAAAATTGGTATGTGGGGGTTTTTGGGGTCGAATATTATGATTCTTTTGTAAAAATTTGAAAATTCAAGATGACGGCATCAAAATGGCGGCCGAGTTCTGTGATTATGGTCTGATTCTATTCAAAATTGGTATCCGAGGGTTTTTGTGGTCGGAGATTATGATTCTTTTGTCAAAATTGAAAAATTCGAGATGGCGGCTCCAAAATGGTGGACGAGTTTTGTGATTATGGTCTGATTCTATTCAAAATTGGTATGTTGGGGTTTTTGGGGTCGAATATTATGATTCTTTTGTTTAATCAAATCATCATACTTTTTTGTCTCTGGTTCCACAGGTAAACATAAATTATGCACCAACTTGTATGCATCCTCGTTGAATGTGTTTAACAGGATTGCTTTCTTACGGTCCTCTTCCGTAATCGCATTCGCTTTGTAATAATTTTCGATGCGCCTTTTAAATATCCCCCAGTCTGAATTTACCGGGTCAAATTCGCGTAAATGGCCGATGCTGGAAACAGCCATTTTATACACTCTTCACTGAAACACGTGAATTACTTTAGTTTGACTCGTGGGTTCTTTTAGAATAAAATTAATTTGAACTATATTCCACTGTAAAAACGTCCTCGTCGCCACTATGTAATATTCTGGAACTAATACACAATATAAGTTTAGGTACTCATTTATTGTTCCTGAATATTATACTTCACACATCTAACATCCAATCGTACATGACATATATATTGCCTGGTGTCGCTCCGCGACACCTGTGTTCCATTAACTCTTAATTAGCGCATGCGCTAATCAAGAGGTACAATATATCACAAAAATAAAATGATTTTTTTTCTTATTTTCAATTTTTTTAGTCTGATTTTCTATAAAAGCGTGTTTTTTAGTTTTTCTAAACTATTATTTATTAGTTACCTTTCTCACCTGGTACCTGCCCAGGTGTCTCAGGGCAAGCTCCACAAGCACGCAGGTATTCAAAGTACACTAGACGCTACTGAGTAATTAAGGTTTCATCCATGTAAAAATAAATCATGTCTGATCGCTCTGGGATCTTACTCTATCACAAACTGTGCAGCCACCTACTAGATTTTTTCATTTCCATTTACAGAAGATCCGTTCATGTACGATGTTGTATTTCATTTTTTTATTAGGAAACTATTGCTTTTACGGACACAACACAAGAGTTACGAAAGTTTTGCAATGAATCGTTTTTATCAATACATATTTTTTAATTGAGAAATTTTGTTTCGTTAACAAGTCCTGGTAAAAAATGGATCACAACAAAACTGAAAAATATTCATATGTAGCTTTTTAATTGGTGGAACAAGCCCACAGAATGCCATTTTTTCAACTCTTCAGCAATTTCAAGAAAAAAAAAACATTTTTTTTTCTCATATTTGGAAGCGTGTTACTTCCTAAGGAAAGGCCTGAGAGCTATTGTTCACTTGAGAGACCCACTTTAATTTTCGTCAAGGAATCACCCCCTAAAAACGTTCGCACTTATTTGGTAACACCCTGTATAAATATTTATGTAAAATTGGTATTTCCCACATCATGTGAATATAAAGTTCACTGCACGAGCCACATTCGTACTTGACCGCTTTCTTTCTGCTTGTGAAGGGCTCACAAGGCACATTCAAAACCAAAGTATGGCTCGCAGCAAAATTCGTGAATGACGGTGCATATTCATATCTTGTTCCAAACAACTTGGGAGCGTTTCAATCATCTGACAAGTCGGTCGACGAAGTCTGCTTGGGAGACAAAAGAGGGTCGTACAATCCAGTGGATAGTTACTATAGAGATCAGTATAATACACGTTTGTGAAGCTTCGTCACTTGTTTGATGGAATGGCGGAAATGTAAGGTGTGCTCTGAGATTTGTGGAATGAGAGATGCCTCCTGTTTGGAGCAAGTCGATCTCCATTCAGTATTGTTCTGTATTGAAAACGTTGCCCTTCACATGTAGTCTATGGATAAAAAATGTGTAGTTCCAAATATGTATATTCAGAAAACTCAGATTTTGTGAGTTGGTGTCTTACATTCAGAATACTCTCCATGAAATATAAGAAATCTTTGCTCACTCAATATGATTCAATATATCCCCCTGATTCTTCAGTGGATAATGATCATTTTATTCCAAGTATGAAATTTGGATATTGCAAAAGACAAGAATCTCGAATGGAGGTGAGAATGTGTGTCTTGTTAGATTACATAAATTCCTAGATCTTGGGGGGTAGGGGGACAGATTTTGATATATACAGAAATAAAATAAAAAACTAGCGTTATGAAGTCAACTATGGAAAACCTCAGAGCATCGTCTGAGGATGTAATATAGTTCAGAAGAAGAATCTCCCAAGCCGTAGTTAGAATCTCCATCTGCACTTTCAAGAAAAGGTTTCCGATGACAAGAATCCAGCAGAAAGTGAGTAAAATCCCTCCAATGACTTCTTTTCCTCTCCGCCACTGAAGCTATGGAATCGTATGATAACTGACCACAAGTCTAAGAGTTGAAGAATGGAACAAAGTGAGTAGGAATCACTTCATAGGTATGGGGTACATACACTTCATAGGTAACGTTATATGTACTTTTACCATTCCACGTCAGCACTACACTACCATCTCCCAAGCACATTATCTAGATATCTAGAATCGGAATACACACTTCACTGAATAATCTGAGCCTACAAATATCAATCTTAGTTACAGAAAGTACAAATGAGGAAACATTATAGAGACGAGGGTACTCAACTCAACTTAATCGATACCCCGTATGGTCCCAATAATAGTTATGGCTGAAATGACTTCGTAAATCGTAGAATACACTTTAATAATCAAGCTGAGTAGAATGATAGTAGTTTTAGAGTTAGAAAGACCAATCTAGGAAATATTATGAACAGGTAGGGTTGACACCTCAACTTTTAGGCTACCCTGCCCTCTTCCTATAATGTTTCCCTACTAGTCCAATATATCCATTGAAAGAATACACTTTTCTCGTCAAGCTGACATGCTCTTTACCCACCTCACCAAGTTTGAGAGTTGAAAATTGAGTTTCAAAGGAAAATGTGTCCTGGAGCGTTACCCATAAACAAGACATCAACAAGCAGGTTTAGAGTCAAATTTTGGCTATATGCGGTATTTATTTCAAAGGGAAACCTGGTACAAATTATACCACAAACATCTTAGATCACTTTTATACAAGTTTCAGATGGAAAATTCACTCGGGAAATTCCAATATTGGCAAGTTTCAGTCGAGGATTTTGAAAGTTTGGCAAACAAATTCTATCTCCCTAGATACGACCTTTTCCTATACACTGTGTCCGTAAAGTATGGAACAAATTCATTTTTAGCTAAACAGGTCATTTTAAGAAATAATCCTGAAACATGTCGATTTTTTATGTTAATTTACCGTATTTTAAAATAATAATCTAATATACAGGGTGAATTACGTTCGAGTAATGACGTCACCGTCATTTTTTTTAAATGGAACACCCCCATTTGTCTCAATTTTCGGATTACTCTAGCTGAGCTGATTCCAAAAATGTATCACATGTTGATTCCAATTGGTACAGGGTGGACAAAAATACAATAGTTTTGTGTGTGCTCATAAAGTAACGCGTAACATTCTTTATTGGGTAAATTAACAATATTATCAAAAATACTTATTGTCTAGCGGAGAGAATATGCTGGAATACATGACTTTATGAATGTTTGAACTGCAGCCCTTGCTGTATTTGACAGTAACCCAAACGGTGTACAAATTCTTGTTTAACCTTGTGTATGGTTTCTGGCGTAATATTGTTTATATCTGTTCGAATTTTCTCTTGTACATCTGCAATATTTGCTGGTTTCGTTTTAAAAATAACATTCTCCAGATGGCCCCACAGAAAATAATCCAAAGGATTTAAATCTGGTGACCTCGCTGGCCATTCAGTGGGTCCACGTCTACCAATCCACCTGTTCGGAAAAATTTCATCTACAGCATAATGTGGAGGTGCACCATCCTGTTGAAACCATAAACTTTCATCAAAACCTCCAGGATTACGTCTGCTGGGAAACAAATTACGTAAAGTAGGTACGAGATACCCCCTTAAAAACTCAAGGTTCGTTGCCCCGTTTAAATTACCTTCGAAAAAGTAGGGTCCGATGATTCGATTTCGTACAATTCCAGCCCATACATTTACCTTTTGAGGGTATTGTGTATAATGCTCACGCATCCAGTGGGGGTTTTGTTTTGCCCAGTATCTACAATTCTGACGGTTAACCTCACCATTCAACATGAAAGTGGACTCATCAGAAAAAATAATGTTTTGTATCAAGAGAGGGTCTCGGTGACATTTATCCATCATTTCTTCGCAAAATTGGAGTCTTCTATCGGGATCATCTTCGTTTAATTCTTGCACAAGTTTGATTTTATAAGGATGCCATTTTTCAAGCTTCAATAGTTTGTGTACCGTTGTTTTGCTAACACCGATATAGCGACTAACTTTACGAACAGAAGTGTGCGCATCTTCTTCAAAACTCAGTAAAACATCTAATGCTGTATCAGCATTTGCAGGGGGACGACCTGATTTGCGTACATTTTCAACATTACCAATTTCTCGAAATTTCGTTTCAATCTTACTGACTGTTGAACGCGTTATAGGTCTTTCTGGATCTTTATCATTAAACAAATTGCACACTTCCATCATTGTAGTACTAAACTGTCACTGAACATCAATAAATTACTAAACAAATAATGACATTTCCCAAAAAAGTAGACGACTATGTTTTTTATAAATAGATAAGAAATATTTTTTGTCATATTCTGTCTGCTAGACCACAAGTACCAAACATGTTTGGAAACAGCTCATTTTTATTACTCTAAACATGTAGCAAACTACGGGGTGTTACATTTAAACCAATTGCCGCTAGACAATAAGTAATTTTGATAATATTGTTAATTTACCTAATAAAGAATGTTACGCGTTACTTTATGAGCACACACAAAACTATTCTATTTTTGTCCACCCTGTACCACTTGGAATCAACATGTGATACATTTTTGGAATCAGCTCAGCTAGAGTAATCCGAAAATTGAGACAAAACGGGGGTGTTCTATTTAAAAAAAATGACGGTGACGTCATTACTCGAACGTAATTCACCCTGTATATTAGATTATTATTTTAAAATACGGTAAATTGACATCAAAAATCGACATGTTTCAGGATTATTTCTTAAAATGACCTGTTTAGCTAAAAATGAATTTGTTCCATACTTTACGGACACAGTGTATAAGCAAGCCCAGAATCAGTCGTAAGGCAGTCGAATTCCAGCACATGAACCGAAACCATCTCCAGGGGAAGAACCAACTCCTTGGTACTGGGAAAAAGAGGATGGATCCAAAATGGAATTTACAACAACACAATTATTTTCGGGAAGTCCAGGTCCGTAACGAATAGAAATGATAACTACATTCAATTATTCAGAATTTTCAACTAATTGCCTTTATTGATATTAGCAATTCAGTATCACTAACCAGTCAAAACAGTAAAATTATAGAGTCAACATTTTTGGCCACGATTAGTCTATGTCTTACTTATAACATCGAGTGAAATGGAGAGTTTTAGCACAACTGTGAAATAGTGGAACTGAATATGTTTATCATTGTCTCATTGTTGCTTCTTGCCATAAATAAATCCCGGTTTTACGCTTGCCAACATTAGTAATACTAAAGAGTGACCGTGGAAAGTAACGGGTTCGTGGTTATGGGTGCACCCAAAAGCATTCATGTCCATCAGCGGACGATGTCCCTGCAAAGTCCTTGATGTGTGGCGAGGTAAATATATTAGTGGACTATTCACACACGTTGTCGGGAGTAAATTCTATAGGAATTTCGGGTAAGATATCAGACTAATAAATTTCAAACATTCTCACAAATTTGCATTTTGAATACCCTAATAAACAACAGTCTGTCCTCCTGCACTTCAAAGAATATTGTGAAGATAGAAAAATTGAAATTTGATGATTGTTCCTGGTTTGAATCTGGAATCCTTAATTTGTGGAATATATTAGGTCATATTAGTTTAAGCCTTTCAGTACCACATCAAATCCTCAAGTTATATATATATATATATATATATATATATATATTGGTCTAGAATTGATTTTAGTACTTGACTAAGGCTCATCATTGACAATTCAGTAGTTAAATTGAGAAATGTTGAAATGATTATGTTTGTAGTACTACAGTGTTACTCTCTGCTGAGCATGGATCCCGGCTTCACGCAGAAGAACTCTATATGAAAAAATAGAACGTACTGTGAAGAGTGGCCGAGGATGGTAACGGGTTGTCTAGTATGTGTGCACACAAAACAATCTCGGGCCGGTCACTAAGTCCTATGAGTCTAGCAACTCCTTGGTTGCGTACTGGAAATGTACTTTAGTCTCCATTCTCTCAATTGGCGATGATAGATTGATGAATATACCCGGAAATATACCGGTCAGGTATTTTGGGTATCAAACAATTTGTCAAATCAAAACACTTGTTTATTTAGTGGAAATTTCACCACTCCAGGAAAACTTTACATAGTAGTATCAAATCATATTCGAAACCAGAGACGATTTCCTAAAAAGCTGAACTCTATAACTTTCAATATTATCTTGTGAACAATGTAAAGTCTTCAATAGTTGAATGGTTTTCAAACCAGTAGAGATAGTAACTCTTGGCTTTAATATATGTATTTATTGAGTTTGTCTTTCATTTCTCTTCAGCTGAACAGAACTTTGTATCCTAAAGAACACAAAAAAAAATATATACACAAGGTGGAAAAATTGAGGGTCTATCCTTCCAAGGGTCTCTCTATTTAAGGCTGTGTGCCAACAAGAAAAAAATATATACTAGGCTATCTTCTGAGAGCAGATGGATTGCAGATCCTGCTACCCGAGAAGTGGCGCCGACTGTCTAGACGATCACAACAAAAAAAAAATTAAAGGTAAAAAAAAAGAAGGTTGAGAAAAATTTAAAGTTGACCAGAAAATTTACCAACCATATAACACCGGGGTGGGTTTGGTTACAGAGGGTTTGCCAGGAAGGCACCAACACTCAATTTTCTGGCCCGGAACCGTTTTGTGGTATATCCAAAGCCCACATCAACGAAGAGATTCGGCGCTGGGAAGCTGATCAAATTAAAACCCACTGGAATAAGGTTTGAAAGCTGAACAGCTTCTCGAGTTGGACACAATATACCATGAAAATATCTTGTATGCACTCAATTCCGGAAGTTATGAAAACCAACAGAAGAATAGTTTTATAAAAATGAGCACCCAAAAAATACTCCTTGGATACCAAGCTGATTTTCGGAGCTCCTATGCTTCAATTGGCATGATTCTATTTTATTTTCATTTTGAAATGAAAAGAAAAAATGAAAAAAAAGAGAAGAAAAGAAAAATTATCTGAATCAAAGTTTTTGCAAATTATATATATCTCCGTAGAAAATTAAATTTCCTCTCAGACATGATGAGTAATTTTGACCGAAAGAAATGAAATGAGATAATGTAACACAGGTGGTCGAAATATGATTGCTTTGTGCATACTCCACCAAGCTTCAGAATGTCTCAATAGTTCTCTTCTCTCTACAGACAGCTTCATTAAAATATGGCCCGATGGAGAAGCCACCAGGAAATTCTAATTAAAGAATTGAAATTTCAAGACAGACTGCCTACAAAATGTTAGAGTGAGAATATGAAAAAATCTTTCACAAGCATTTCGTAAAATGGTTTTTGTTTTTTCACACTTTTCTAACCTTATTTTCGGAGTATTTTTCAATGGAGGGTTGGATCAATCGTTTTTTTATAGCAATTGATTTGTCTCATTTCCACAGAATCTTGCTCTGTTCAATTGGACCATATTAAGTTATGGGGATATGTTGTATTCCATCTTTCAATCTGGAAAAATCAATCTCGCAGATATGATACTCACAGAAAATGCAGATTCCTGTTTGTGAATTTCTTCGAAAATTATTGGCTTGAATCGTAACATGAAAACTATTGGATGTCAACTGCATATTATTTTGTCTCTGTTGAAATATTAGAACTCAATAATATTGATATTGTTACTATTATAGAATTCGACAATATTTTCATTGGTACAAGGCAAAATATCTTCTAAAAAAGAAAATGTGGAATTTTTTCAGAGATAGATAGATAGATAAGAAGATATATAGATCTTTATTTTCCAGTAGACAACAGGACATTGTATTGGAATAGTCAAAATACACTCAAATCTAGTTAAATGAAAAATTTTAAATCCAGAACAATATATTTGAAATACAAAATATAATTTAATAGCGGAAGAACTTAAATTTGAAATTCAGAGTCTGAACCAATGTACCTGAAATCCTTTCAGAATATACATGTCAACATCTCAAGATAAAAATATACAGACAAAACAGTACAGTTTTAGGACATAAACTCTTCAACACTATACAAACATTTTTCTAGTAGATATTCTCGTATTTGTTTTTTTTGATATGTTTGTACTGATACTCCCTCCAATATGGTTGGTATGTTGAACAATTTTTTGTATAATTTAAATTCAGTTATCAATGATCTCATTTTTTTGGTAACATGTTCAGCGTGTTTATGCCATCTGAAATTTTGATCTATGATGAGACCTAGATATTTTATACTCTCTTTCATTCCAATTTCAATGATGTTTCCGTTGATGTTAATCATAATTTCATTATATGTTGGTAAGTTATTATTATATATTGCGAATGGAATGGAGTGGGTTTTGGAAAAAATAATCTTCAGTGATTCATTGTTGAACCAATGTAATAGGGTTACCAAATCTCTTTGAACTCTAGTTTTCAGGTCGTTCCAGTCATTGCCCCGATATAAAAGTGCTGTGTCGTCTGCAAAGCTGATGATAGTCGCTTCCACACCAATATTGAAGAGATCATTCATATAAATATTAAATAGAATCTGTCCAAGGACCGTTCCTTGGGGCACTCCATACTCAATAATATGGTCTGAGCTATATGAGTTATTGATTTTCACCCTTTGTTTCCTGTTAGATAGATAACTGGCGGGAAGTTTCAATGGCCCATCTCTGAAACCTATATTTTCCAATATTTTCAGTGATTTATGGTGACACACCGTGTCGAAGGCCTTCGCCAAATCTACCAAGACACATAGTGAAGTTTCTCCTTTGTCCATCACTTCGTAGATATCTTTTGTTAAGTGGATCATCGCATCACAAGTTGATCAATTTCTAATACCTTCTTAGTGGTTCTGAATTGATATGATACCCAATGAATTCAGTTTGGATATCAGTGAATGAAACTGATTTCATGCATGAATTAATTTGGAAGCCAAGGAATGTTACACAGTCACTAGGACTGGAGACATATGGTGTTGAAGAGCCATCTGAGCCGAATGTAATTTCTTCACATGATTTTTCATGGTTATGAAACCTGTCGATTCAGTTTTTGCCACATTGAGAAACAAGTGATTCGCAGAACACGATTCATTTGATCTACAAAAACTATATTACATTTCTTCTTTGTAACGATATATCTGTTACATTTCTTATTGATATGCTCAGAGATACAAATTAATTAAGAGTAGTAATCTTATTAGCTCCAATCGACGAATCCCTATTGAAAATTTTAGCGCCATCTAATGGCGAATAGTCATTGGAGTTGAGAAGAAGATGAGCGGCGCATATATTCTGATAGAACGTAGATATTGAAAGGGAGGCAGCGTGGCACTCACGTCCCTCATCGATTAATCTGCGATCAAGCTATCTTGTGATCTGAAACTTGTCAGCCATTGTACAATGAGGAAGAATTTGTTCATGTTAAAATAACCAATGAATTGAAGCAGTTTCCTTTCTTCTGCTAAAGTAATTTCCAATCAGTGAATTCCGAGTGATATCAAGGTATGTGAGAATGATTTTCTGACCAATTTTTTTTTTATATGTCACGTTCAGATATTTTTCAACGAGAACGTGAAATATTTCTTCAGAAAGAATTAATTAATATCTGTACTCATCCATCCACGTTGTTCAGTAAACAGCGATTAGATTTATTTGGGTCAATCCGATGATTGATTACAGTGCCGCACCCCATTTACTTTTCCAAATTAGTTCAGGCGGAATTATAAAAATCACATGTGATATATCTCTGACAAGGCTTCATTGGAGTTTGAAGAGGGGTTTTTCAAATACATGGTATCAACGTATTTGGATATGTTTTTGGTGTCGATCACAAGAAGTGTGATATAGTTGAGTATTACATATTTTTCAAGAGTTTTTGGATATATCTTCGGTATGTTTCTTATTGAGTGATAATTATCACAGAGCTGTGATTTTGCTTCTGACCTAGGTGAAGCGATTATTTATTTATATATATATATATATATATATATATATATATATATAAATATATATATATATATATATATATATATATATATATATATATATATATGTTCATATCTAATATATGGAGTTTGGAATTTTTATCATACTGAAGAGCTTTGTGAAGAAGTATTTGACGATTGTCAATGATGGTTCTTATAAACTCGTTCTGGATATAATTGAAATTGAAGTCATTTTTGTATATTAAATAATGATTTTTTTTCATTCTTTGTAAAGTATAGTTTCGACTGATCAAGATCAGAATCAATTATCTTTTCTTTATATAGAGCAAAGAGCAATTTCTGTTCATATCATAAAATTTAATCTTAATTCTTCAATTTCAGTATTGCATAAAACATGGGGTGTTCTTCTCAAAAGAAACAAAGGTATCTCATCGTGTCCTGAAGAATACGTATTCTTCAATTTCAGTCGTTATAAATCATACAGTGCGGCTTTTGATAGTTCCCCCCCCCCCCTGTTGACTTTCGAACGGTTCGAATTTCAAATAGCATGGGGGTCAAGTGGCACATCATTGAGAATATAACTCGTTCGTCGATATATTTTTTTTTTCACAATATGCATTTGAAATGTCAAGTACAACAAAATTTCAAAATAATTTTGTGAAAAAACGTTTGAACATTCAGAAAAATTCGGATGGTTGAAAAGAAAATTGAATTATCTTTCCAACGATGTGCCACTTCACGCCAATGCTATCTGAAATTTTCAAGTTGATGTGCCGGGGCTCCATCTATCGAGCATTCACAATGTCTTTTATTTTGAAGGGTTGTATCGGTGATAACATTCAAAATAGTTTTGGTCCCGATGTTCTATGTCGAATCGTTCAAAATATAACAGTGGGGGGTGGAGGGGAGGCTATGAAAAGCCACACTCGCAATTGTGGTTCCGTAGAACAACCAAAGTTGCAAGAAAAATTCAATTGCCTTTTCAACGATGTGCAAATCGACCTCTGTGCCTTTCGAAATTTTCAATTTGATGTGCCCCCAGCGCCATCTATCGAGCAATCACAGTGTCTTTCAAAGGGTAGTATCGGTGATATTATTCAAAATAGTTTTGGTTCCGTTGTTCTATGTCGAATCGTTAAAAATATAACAGTGGGGGGTGAAGGGGGGGGGGCGGAGGCTATAAAGAGCCGCACTCGCAATTGTGGTTCCGTAAAACAACCATAGTTGGGAAAAAACATTAATTACCTTTTTAACGATGTGTCTTCCGTAATTTTCAATTTGATGTGCTCCCAGCGCCCTCTGTCGAGTAATTGTAATGTATTTTCTCTCAAAATTTAGGACCGGTAAACCATTCAATAAATTTCATGCCTCATTGTTTCACATCAGACCGTTCAAAAGTTATTGAGGTAACGCATTCAGATCCGCACTTATATTTGACATTTCAAATGCATATTGTGAAAAAACATTTGGAAGAAATTCGAGAAAAATAGAATGGTTGAAAAAAGAATTGAATTATCTTTTCAACGAAGTTTCACTTGATCCCCCCTGCTATTTGAAATATTCAAGTTGATGTGCCCCTCGCGCCATCTATCGGGGAATCACAATGTCTTTCATTTCAAAAAGTAGTATGGTTGATATTATTCGTTACGTTTTTTTCCATGAGGGAGGGGGGACTATTAAAAGCCGCACTGTATAGCTCTGCATGGTCTCATGGAGAGACGAAAAAGGAGTTGCGCAATGCTACGATTTTTCGAGTCAAGAAATCAGCGTCTGTACTGTTACAGGTTATTTGATTAACAATGTGTTTGGGAACTAAAAATATCCCTCTCTTATTGAGATTTCTCCTTCAAAATTTTTTATTTTGTTTAATAATTCAGCAACTATTTGCCGGATATATCAATTTTATTCTGGAAATATTCTATTAATTTTATTCAGCAAATATAAGCGAACCTGCAGGAAAAAAGTTATTTTGGATTATTACACCAAAGGAGCCTATTCTGACCTCTTCTGTATTTTCAGCAAACTATTATCGTCCTCCAGTCTCTGTTTTAACTCAAATATGCAACTTTTCCAAATAGAAATATGTAAAAGCTGTGTGATTAATGATTTACTATTACAGAAATCTGCAACTAAATATGCGAACTTTCCAATGGAAACCAGCTATGGAATTCAATTGTAAGAGCTGTGTGGTTATTGATTCAATATTACAGAAACCTGTAACCAACATTGAATTCAATCATTGTCTGGAGATTTGGACAATGATTCAATGTATGGAAATATATTAGAAAACATTTAGAAAGATCCAATGAAGAAAACTGCTTTCATTCGTTCATAGAACCAGGATATCAATATCTCAAATAGTTGCTGGCAAAGTTATCTAGATGTCGCGACCTCAAATAGAACAGAACTTTCGGATCAATCCAACATTCATAACACTACAGAAACAATTTCGCCAGAAAGCATATCATTTGTTTTTGAATTCGAGGATATCAAAGTTAGATGAAATCAACAGAGCCTCTGCTATGTTGGAGACTCTTATCAGCAATTCCTGAGTAAACAATTATAATTTCCATGCACTTAAATAGAATTTCGAGATATACCGGCCCAAATTGCAGATACCTTCATTCTGAAATGGCGGAACAATCAATATTAAACGAAATTTCTAGAAGAGTCCAACAGATGTCATTTGTCAATAGATGTTGAATATTTGAAAAAAGTTTATTTTTCTTTATTGAATTATAATGTAACGGCAAATAATGATCTTCTTGCTTCCTGCTCCGAGAGGGAAAATATTTTCCGCACCTTGCGGATTTTTTTTACCGCACCGATATATCAAATTATGAAAAACATGTATACATTTCTATTCATCATATTTCCTATGAAATGCCCTGGTTGCTATGGTGTAACTAACCAGTTGTTTACGCGTTCATTTGTTATTGTTAAAAAACTCTCATTGCTTATTCGAAACTTTTTGGCGAAATTGAAATCCCAAATGAGTTCTGACGAAGAAATGAGTGAAAATTCAATTGGTGAGGTACCCGATGATATTCTTCTGGCGGCAAAATGTGAAAACAGACTTGTTACCAAATAAATAAAAAAAATAGATATGAAAAAGAATACAGTAGGTTTTGTGAATGGATCTTAGACAAGAAAAATATGAACTGTTGATAGGTAGAAGTTTCCCTACCTTATTTTGAATTATGAGTATCCTGCCAACCGTCCCCACTCTGGACAGAGTACTCAATGTTGAAAACCATGCCCAAACTGAAAAAAAAATGTCGACATAAGCATTGCATTTCAAGCTGATTCGGGTGCCGGAAAACAGGGATTTGCAGGTAATGAAAAAGCCGACGAACTTTCCAAAAAAGGATCTAAAAATGAACTGGGCTCGAGAAAGATCATTTGGGTACCACAGCGTATAGTGGAAAGACAGAACGACCGTCTGTAGACGACTGAATTTGGGAAAAACACAAAAACTACTCCTATGATATCCCAGGAACTGAAAACGAAAAAAAAATTATCAAAGGTACGTACGCAGAAGGAAACAACAAACCTGTAAACTCTGAACAGGGAGCAATTGGATATGAAAATGAGATTCATAACTGGACATATACCAGTAAAGAAGATCCTGAAGAACCTGAAAATTGAACTGTACAATGGCGACTCAACCTGCAAACTATACGGAAAGGAACCAGGAACAGTGCCACACGTTTTGTCCATTTCCGGATCTCAGACCTATTTTTTAATTTGATACAATTTACACTTTTATTTGCAAAGAAAAAAAATATGCTGCGTATACTTCGTTTGAGGTCGTTTTATAAATATATGTTGGTTAGGTAAGCCTATTTTTTTGTATAAACGTTATCAAAGTTTATTCACCAACAATTTTCTTGGATTTTATAGCATTTTTTTTCCATTTTTTGATTTTTGGTGAAATTGTATTGTTATTTTTTTTTATGAAATCAATCAGAACTCTTTGAAGTTCAGATTACAGCTTCAAAGAGTGCTTTGAAGAATTCAAATTTGTATTTTTTTTAAATTATTCAATATATCGACCACTGTATTTTTTGAAATAAAATTTCAAGATTTTCTTGCATTTTCAAACTTTCTCAAGTGTCATTCTGGAAGTGAACTGTATGAATTTTATATATTTATCTTCAAAATTCAAAGAATGGCAGTTCTTTGATTGATGTTATAGAAAATTATACTTTGGCGTAACTTCATATACAGGGTGTCCCTGGACTTCCTCTTTTCCTCTCGGAAATCTGGTCAAAATATCTCCAGTACTTCATATAACTTTTGTTCCTAAGAGCCTTCGATACCAAGTTACGGGCCCTCAAAGTTACAAAATTAAAAATGTTTTTCTTTGATAACTTTCAAAGTGAATATTCAAAATCATCTAAATTTTGGTGATTCACTAACCGAATGATTTTCTTTGATGAGCTCTCATGCAGGAGTCAGTTGTTTTGCTACAAAGTCAGGAACGGACTACCCCCGATGGTCCACACCCCGAAACATTGAAATGACTGGGATTTGTCAATATGTTTTGACAAAACAAGGTTACTTGGACAATTTCCTGAATAAAAGTACTCGTGTGGAAAATTGATCAGAGCAACCATTTTTTATTATAATTCATTTTTGTTCGACGACATCCAACCTGAGATGTCTACCATTATTCGAAAATATTGATTTGTAATGAAAATAGAAATGATAGGTACAATGTTCATAACGAATTTTTATCATGCAAACACGTTTACCTTAAAAAATGTATGGTGTAAATAATCAATCGCAAGCCTCAAGAGCAAACAGAAATGCAAAATCCGCTACAAAAACTGCTCGATATATGACCCCCGTCTCTCTCAATACATTTTCTTAGTCGATGCAAACACACCCGTTCCACGCGTACATATAAAATATGGACTGAATTCGATATTTCATAGTGGAGTAGCTTGTTAGTTCAAAAACACCACGCATCTACATAACTTGATATTTCATTTGAAAAAATATCTACATTGTGAATGAAACTTTCAACTAGGTAATGTACTTTTTGTTTACAGCTTTATTTTAGCATATTCTGTATTATCCCTGTTATGAATGGTGTTGAATTAACGTTAGCATTAGTATTTCTACTGTGAAAATTTTCCATTTCAAATAATGGTGGACGATCGGGTTTGATGACGAGTTAAACTGCATTTTTATTAAGAATCGTTGCTCCGATCGACTTTCCACATGAGTACTTTCATTCGAAAAATTGTCTACGTAACCTTATTTTGTTGAAAACTATCGAAAAATTATCTGTCATTTCAAAGTTTCGGGGTGTGGACCATCGGGGGTAGTCCGTTCCTGACTTTGTAGAAAAACAACTGACTCCTGCAGGAAAGCTCATCGAAGGAATTCATTTGTTTAGTCAATCACCGAAATTCAGATGATTTTGAATATTCACTTTGAAAGTTATCAAGGAAAAACATTTTTCATTTTGTAACTTTGAGGGCCCGTAACTTGGTAACGAAGGCTTTAAGGAACAAAAGTTATATGAAGTAATGGTGATATTTTGCCCCCATCTATACATTGCCAAAAGGAAAAGAGGAAGTCCAGGGACACCCTGTATGTTCTATTCCTATTCATATTTTTTTGACGTTCGAAAACATGACATCTCGTTAGCTACTCTTTTCTTCTTTCAATAACATTTTTGTTAGCCTAATTTGATAAATTAGATTAGAAATTTTAACGAATTAAGTGAAGCGCGCTCACATTTTCATACGTTGAAAAAAAATCTACAGCTTACAGTTTCATTTGACAGAAAAACTCTATATACCTTCATTATGTGAAATCTTCCATTTTTCCAAAAGGCTTCATCAGTTTGAGAAAAAAAATTTTTTTCCAAAATATATTCAATTAACAATGTAATTTTGCAACTTATTTGTCAAACAAAAAATTAAGCACACACCTTACGGTTGGTTACTTTTTAAATGTTGTTCTCAACATCATCACTAATGTACAGTAGAAAGTTACCGCGGTCCCCTAACTTTCTGAAGCTAAAATCTAATATTACTACACTATTACTCTTTCAAACGTCATACATTTGTCGCCTTCCCTTAGCATACTTCTTTTTGGAAAACTCCACTTGGTGTGGATTCCCTAGCATAAGCTAATCTCCTATCAAATATTCCACAAATGAAATTATTGTTATGTGATAACCCAAACCTTCAGTACGATTTCTATTCATAGGGTAATTTCGGGATATAAATGAAATTCACAATTTATTTCCCAGTTACAGATGCTGTTCCGTCTTTCTGAATATTCACCCAATATTCAAACACAGTTTTCCCACACGGATCTGAACTTAAATTGGAAAAGTTTGATGAAATTTAAACAGCACTCAGACTTTTTCTGAGAATTGTTTCTCTGGTATGTAGATATGATTTATTCATGAGAAAATTCACATCCAACATCTATTAATGGAAAGTAATGAAAAGTAATGAAAAAACTGGTAGGGATTGCCTCCATTTGTTGAGTTTCGGATGAATGTCTCCAGATTATTTTCAATCGAATATTATTGGCACATCCCCTCTTGGATTGTGATATTCACAACGGAAGTATAGAAAACTGTTAGCGCGGACGCTCCAAAAAGTTAGGTTAGTTCGACACATAAATGACCTTATTTTGATCATCATTCAGCTTGACATTACGTATTCAGCTGATTCCATCGAATTATGAATGAAAACAGTTGTTGAGTTACGGGAGTTGGATAAGAATTAACTGTCGATAAGCGCAATTAATTCCATTAACACGTTCGCGAAAACTCATATTTTATGGTATGTGCATAATTGGAACAAGCGGCATGAGCCGCAACGATTATTTTTCTGACCGGGCACTGACAGCACCTTGTGGTGAAGAATTTTTGCAAAATTTCGTTGGGGAGGGGGAGAAATTTGGTCAGGCGTTCGACAGATGCTGTGTACTGAATGATTGGCTGAATGCGTATGTAAAATGGACAAAAAACAAGAAAAACAACTACTTGGTATGATGAGGTTGAGACGGATTATGAAGGATCAGGATCGAATGCTGAAAGCACACACAATTCAAATAGTGCCGACAATTCCGTAGATGATCCCGAATACACTCAATGTGATTTTTCATACTCTAGCGGTTTGGTTAGTGACATTTCTCTAATGGAATAATCAAAATGGTTTACAGTGAGGAAGAAAAAGTTCAAATATTTATACAAAAATAGATAACAACATTTATGTAGGAAATTTGAATAACATGATAACTCATAAAATATGTTCAATGGTCAATGCATAATTAATAACGTCTCCTTATATTTCTAGGTGCATTGGAAATTGTTTCTCTATTTCAAGTCGAATGGTGTTTTCAATGAGTTGAACATTATTATTATTATTAACAATGTCCTTTGGAAATCCACAGTTGGATAATCGGGATCTTAATTCAAATTTCGATTCATATGTTGGCAGAATCCAGCCTTTATCTCTCATGAGTCTCTGTTAAAACTTGTACAGGTAAAATTTCATACGTTGTATTTTGGAAAAATACAAGGTTATAAATTAAATTTATAACCTATTGTACTTTTTCAAGACACACATGTTTCAGATTTTATATTTTCAATTTTTTAATATTTTAATTAGTAAAGTTTCAATGAATTTTAATATGTATAATTAGTTGACGATTTAAAACATATGTTGCCAACTTCAAATTCAGAACTTATATTTCACCGTACTTCACATGAAGAACATTCATAAACAACATAGAAACTAATCTCAACAAAGATTATCCCTTAAGATGGAAATAAAACATTCCGAAAGCTTGGACAAACTTTAAAGAGTACACTTTTTTCTTTTGCTGCATACCCCAATAATCAATTTGTTACACCTAACTAGTCAGCAACGACTATCTTTCACTATATATATATATATATATTATATATATATATATATATTATATATATATATATATATATATATATAAAAAATTAGTATCTTGATGGAAAAGTATTTACGAAAGGAGGATTAGAGGAGAAAAAAATTCTCCTTTCGTATATATATAGATATATATATATATATATATATATATATATATATATATATATATATATATATATATATATATATATATAAATATATATATATCATAGTATACCAATAAAAAGAGAGAAAAAAACTTTGGCAGTGGTATATAATATTATCATCATCAGTATTCGAATTCAAAAGAAAGCATAATATTTCTCAGTATTTTTTTGTAAATTTCAACATAAATTATACCCGTGAATATATACATATCATTTCAGAAGCGTCTGACCTCAGTGATTCGACGGAAAATCAAAAAGGTACTGAAGAAACCATCTAAGCTTGGCTGGGAAGGGCCAAAGAATGGCATCTGTCATCTTCTAGAATAAAGAAAACACCTGATGGACAAAGAAAATAGCATTCTATTCTTTCTTTAACTTGATTTTCTTGATTATTCGGCATTTAATACCCTAATGTTTTTATTTTAGAGTTTACATATACATTTTATTTGTTGATAACCCCGAAGTTTATGAGAATTTTTTTTAATACCAGAGTTTATTAATACATTTTTTTTGTTCAATACTATTATTTCATTCTTTCCAGATCGCTATTACTATATTTTATCTTCGATGGATATCCCCGAAGGATATCTTTCGAATATGTCTGAAAGAATCTTTCAGATAGCTTTTGAATATCCCTGAAGGATATCTCATGGATATTCCTGAAAGATATCTTTGAAGTATACCTTATGGATATCTTTGAAAGATATCTTATGGACCTCTCTGGAGGATATCTTATGGATATCCCTGAAGGATATTCTATGGATGTACAGGTTGTTCCGCTTTTGACATCCATCGGATGTCAATAAGATATCTTTTGGATATAAATTGGATGTCCATAGTATATCCATAAAATTCATGAGGGATGTCCAATGGATACCCATTGGATGTCCATGTGTTATCAAACGATGATGAGTGGGTGGGTAATAACCCGATACTACTTTTGTCCAATTAATCATCACAACTTTATTTTTATTGAGATAACAATAGTGTGTAAATGTGCGTACCTATACGACTATTCTACACAAATTGAATTTTTTTTTATCGGAATTACAAATATATTAAACGGGAACACTATTTATAAGAAATACAGCTATGATACACAGATAGGCGAACTCGTAAAGAAGCCATTGTATATTCCTGATCAATTATTTAGGTACATTCTCCATGTAGTGTGCAATTTATATTCAAATGAACTGAATCATATACAATTTCTATTATATTCAAATTTGAATTTGCATGTTTTCCACAGTGACACTCATTACGTTCCACTATAAAAAACTCATGTTTTTTCTATTTACCCAGACATTGGTATTGTGTCAAACACAGGGTAGATGAGGTGAGTGATTTTTTGTATCATTTGTGCAGTTTTCTCTGCGTTTAGTTTGATTTTGTTCCTCTCTAAATACGGAACGACCCCCCCACTGAGGTGGACAACCTCGCTCGCAAACGAATGCGCATATACAGCAGTGTCATCTGCGTATATGGAAACATTCGTGCGAGCAAACATAGGGCGATAAGCAGGAGCCCTGTGGGAAAGCTGCTCCGGCCGGATACACTCCTGATCTTGTGTTTCCAATTCTTACCCTGAAACCCCGCTGATAGAGATTGGATTCTAGGATTTCCACCATGTATAAAGGCATGCCTGCGTTCGCCATTTTCGAAATTAACCCTTCGGTCCATACCGTGTCGAATGCTTTCTGCATGTCCAACAGGACCATGACCGAATTTTGGCATCGATTGAAGGATTATCTCAATCCGTGTACAATGCGGATCATATGTGAGGTTGTGGAGGTGAGAGCCTGATGTAATGAAAATAACGGATTTCAATTATTCATTGCCTTACTTGAGAATCTGAGATTTTTAACTTACTGAAAAAGGCATATTTCAATTGAAGTCACTGTAAGTAATGGTGAGTTGAAAATGGCTTATTCAATCAATTTTGCATCTCCTGTTTTCTTTCAATGGAATCGAATGAGTTGACATATAATTCTGACGGGACCAAAGTGTCGTTTTATCGCAAAACAATATCGAATCTACTAGTGGTTTTATCACTTTCATACAGCAAGAAAACGTTTTATCAACAGTAAAAACATAAGAGCGGATAAATTTCTTTTTGTAACGAAATAATTTTGCCAATTAGTAATTTTACGAGAAAAACTGACATGACAAAATGGCGAGACCGAAGGTCGAGTGATTTTGTCAAATGTCAGTTTTTCGAGAAAAATTACTGGTCACTGCTTTGGCTTTGGCTAACTGGGAAACTGTACTAGCACGGTTCGAATGATTGGTAATTTTATTATTTGTAATGTCAAGTCCAATTTTAGTTGCAGAATATTTGGTCCAAGTAGAAATCGTATTAATACCCAGTGGAACATTTTTGTACCAACCTATAGAATTTTTTTTTTCCAAAAGGGATTTGAAGTTAAAAAAAGTCGTTCAGATGTTATGTTTTCATTTCTTTTTTGTAACAGTAATTTCAACAATGCAACGGGACAAATACCTTCATCCATTTCATTTTTTGTTATCCATTTGCTGTCTGCCAATTTTTTCGACCCACCCTGTGTCGTCTTTGAAAATATTGCATTGTATTCAAATCTTCTTGTTGAAGTTCCATCTTGATTTTTTTCATCTTTAAAATGGTAAATTTTACAGTTTTCAGCATCTCCCCCCCCCTCCAAGCTAATTCATAAGAAGCTATATGAAAGAATCTTTTCTGTAATCCCTCTGGGTTGTCTATATTCCACAATTTTGCCATTTTTACTATATCTTTCTTGTTGAATGCTACAGAACTTACTTTTCTTTTCTCTGGAATAACTTGTAATTCTTTCCGTTTACTATTTCTTGCATGACGAGCTTCTTTAAAAGTTATGTCGGCAAAAGGATCAAATTCAATATTGTATTCATTGAAATATTTTTCTTGAATCATCTTCGCAGTTGAATTCCAAATTGATTTAACTGCATATTCTTTATAATCTTCTCCATTCCTCTTTTTCATATTATAGGACCAATCCTTTAATATACCTGCTACTTTTTGTAACGGAGTTATTTTCGACAGTTCGTAATCTCGTACTTGACAAAACTCCATAAATTGTCTCCATATTGACGCTTTAGTATTTTTTGTGGATTGCGGGATTGCTTTTTCTATATTTTTTGTTATTTGTTGAGTCGAAACTTCCCCAAAACGACTCATGTTGTAATGTTTCAGTATCGATTATCAACAATACTTAAATAACTGACAGGGCAGACATTTAAGTGACGTAAGCATACTAGATGTAGACGCTTAAGAGAAACAGGCGTTTTTATCGGTGATAAAAAACGATGCACTTTTTTTATCGCTGTCAAAATGACAAGACAGTCATCTTTAAATGACACATTTTATATAGGAGTTAATTTATCACTATAAAACTGACCTGATTGGTTCCCTAGTTCGAAATTTTGGCCAAATGGTTATTTAAAAAATATAAGGGGAAATAGTCGCTCAATCATTTCTGAAATTTTCTAGGAAGCATTTTGCTTCGAAATTTTACTGAGTGCGATTTACGGTATTATTATCTGATTGAACCACGAAATCGAAAGAATCATTCTACAGATTCATTCATTCATACTAATTATTCACTGATCTTGAACTCACTCCAAAACTCAAAATATATATAATCTGTTCACTATGAAATGGAATATTATTTATTCTAGCTGGAATTGATTTTGACAAAAACAACAAGATATACTGCTAGGAATCGAATCCGAGCCTTTTGCGTGACAGTCTGCAAAAAAGGATGTTCAAAAGGGTTCTCATTGATTATCGAAATATTGAATGGATATAATTATATCGGCGATCATTGAAAAAAAAATGGCAAAAAGGCAACGGCGACACTCGGTGTTCCCATGCGGTGATCCATCCAAGTAGGAACCGCGCCCATAGAATTGTAATTATAATATACTGACTAGAACGCGCTTAGTCTACTGCGCGCCCGAATTTCGTGGCACCCTTATGCGATAGCCAAGGAGGACACCAAACAATGAAGAAAAGTATGACTTCATAAGCATATTACATGCGTGCGACGAAGATAATCAACTGAACGTATGACGGTAGTATTTATATCATCTATTTGTAAACATAACGGCGTTGTCGGTTGGCATTTATAAGCGTTGCCAAATCATTCCAATTTTCTTTAATTTCGTTGTGTTCGGTTTGGATGTGTCTTTGTACTTTTGTCTTTTTTGTTATAGTGATCATAGTGGATAAATTAAAAACTGTTATATATAAAGAAAAGCGTTACATTAGTTTGTAGTAGTAGGTAATGATATGTGGCCATGCTTATTTATACATATCGCCTTTTCAGTGTGTCCATAAAGTAACGCATACATTCATTATTAGCTAAATAAACAATATCATTAAAAATTCCCGAAACAGGTCGATTTTTTATTTTAATTTACTGTTTTTTTTTAAATAATAATCCAATATACAGGGTGATCTACATTCGAGTGATGACGTCATCAGCGGTTTTATTAAATGAACACCCTCATTTTTTTTATTTATGAGTTAACTTGCTGAGCTGATTCCAAAAATATATCACAAGCTGCGTCAAATTTGTAGAGGGTGGGCAACAATACAAAAGGTGTTTTCAAAATTTCATTAGATAGTTATACGATACTGTATTTTTACAGAAAACGAAATGAAGAATAAACGTATTGAGGATTATTATATGAAATTACGTAGTTATGCAGCTACTGGATACACTACCAAAGTTGCATCAAAATGTTGCGGTGCGCCTTCTGCGGTCTAAATTATTGGCTATTTGAATATCAGGAAAAAGCTGGGTCAAATCAGGCATTAATGTATTTTGTAAGAAATCCAGATGCCGACAAAATTACATCTCGTCTTGTTGATTATTTTTATCAACTGTAGGTCTACCTTGGTTTAGTGCATCCCTCACGTGTTCTAATTCTCCGTATTTTCGCTCTATTCTGCTTTCAGTAGGTTGTGAAATAGGTTCACTATCTGGGTGCATTTCATGGAATAATCTGCATACCTCTGGTTGAGTCCGCATCATATCGCCAACACCAATCATAATTAAAATTTCAATCCATTCCCTTTCAGATGAAGGCATTTTCAAAAAACAGTTTTAATATGATACATTTTGAAGCGTTAACAATACAGAATTAAAAAAATGACAAAAAATATTCTCAAACAATGAAAATATACAGTATAGTCGAGAGGCAAAGATGACTGATATTAAAACTTTTTAACAAAAAATTAAACCGACGAAAAACGGAACTGAAGAGTAGAAAATAAAATAAACTCCTTAGTCCTAATAACTAAGCTCCTAAACTAATGTGAGTAACTAATTTTGAGTCGGCGCCAAACAAACAAGCTGGATAAAGCGTAAAATGATGGCATCGAGATTCACGGTGACATTCTGATAATTTTTTTGAAGTAATTTAATGATCTTCGTTGATTATTCGTTTGGCGCCGACTCGAAATTAGTTACTTACATTAGTTTAGGAGCTTAGTTATCAAGACTAAGGAAGTTTATTTTATTTTTTGATTTTCAGTTAGGTTTTTCGTCGGTTTAATTTTTTGTTAAAAAGTTTTTATTTTTCAATTTTTTGTGGCTGAAATATACTAATTACTACCTACTTGTTTTTCTGTTACTTCCAAAATACTTACTTACCCACATTACTTCAACTAATAACAGTTAAATAATACGATTATCTACTTCACCTATTTACTGTTATATAATATACATTATTTTTGATAGTTCTGGTAAGTTCATTTCATCACTTTGTATATAATTCCAACCTTCCATAGAATGTTATCATTGTGACGGATGTAGGAGAACAAAAATAATGACAACAGCGATCTGTCAATGTCAACTACATATGTGTGCCAATGTTCACAAGTGAAAAATCAATCATTCCCAATTTTTCTACCCATAGGGTTGGATTAATTCATTCCGAACCCAAATATGATCAACTATGAGGTATACCCTAGGTAATAAAAAAAATCATCCAAATCGCAAAACCCAGTACAAATTTATGCCCGAAAGAATCGGTTGACGGATCAAAATTCAGAGGGTGAACGATAAATATTTTCCATTTTGCTACCCTTAGGAATGGATTTTTTTTTCAAATTCGAATGGGACCAACTCAGGAGTATGCCCTATGCAACGAAAATAGAATCATCGGAATCGGACTCCTCTGTAAAAAGTAATGCTTGGTCATACATAAAAAAAATATAGGCGTCGACTAGAGAACCTCCTCCTTTTTGGTTACGTCGGTTGAAAAATGGAGAAATACAATGTTAAAAATATACCTCAGAGGGCAGTGTCTAGTTTCCAGTGAGAGTCCCTTTACCAATTTCAAGTATTTCTTGTCCAACTCGAGAAGCTGTTCAACTTTCTTTGGCGATAGGCTCACTAGCCTTTTCGCTTATTGATTTTATCCTGGCACTTTATTCCACTGAGACTTCATTTCATGTTTCCCAGCCTCGAAACTCTTCTCTCTTATGGACTTAAGAGATTCCACAGAAGGTTTCTGAGTCTGGAAATTGTGTGTTTTGTTATTCTTTGGCGAGGCAATCTGTTTCTTTATCTCTGAACCCCCTATGATCTGGCACCCACATCAAAAATGACCTTATAACTTAGTCATTTTTCAAATATTGATGTAATAGTGCAATAAAAAATCTTGATAGAAATACCTATTCAATTATAAGGATATGTAAAACATGTCTCATATATCTTCATATAATAGAGTAAAGATTTTTTACATAGGTATATAACATTTATATTCACAATTCTCTGTACCTTTGATGCATCATTTATTAAAAAAAAAAGTTTTATTATGATATACCCTATTTTCCATTACAATCAATGCCACTGGAATTGTTCCGCTACTGCGAGGAGGACATAAACAACAATGGCGGCCACCATGCATGGGACATTTCGCGCAGCTTGAAACGCATTCTAGTCAGTATATTATAATTACAATTCTATGACCGCGCCCGACGTTGCTTGACAGTACACGCGTGACAGTATGGTTCCCTAACCACTACTCCACAACATTTATTGATTGTCTGACAATATGGGAATTGAATCATTCACTGCCTCACTTGGCTTTTTAGTTATCCATCCAATCAATTAGCTTGAATCATTCAATTTCGACAAAAAATTCGATATCTCTGACCCCAAAAACCCCTTTATACCAATTTTGAATAGAATCACAAAACTCGTCCACCATTTTGAAGTCACCATATTCAGTTATTCCTACCCCATTTTGACCGCCATCTTGTTTTGTCTCATATCAAAATGTCAAAATGCATTGTCACTGGAATGATGAATATCTGGCAAATTCAAGTCGATTGGACAAGTGGAAGAGGGTCGAACTATCGCCCAATTCACAGAAATCATATTAAATACAGAAATCATACGAAATATATCTCTAGTTTCTTTGAAAACAGAGCTTTTAAATGAGCATTCACCATGTATATAACGTACTGCATTTTTGGAACAGGTACCTTACTAATCTACTCCGAATATTTTTCAACAAGAAAAGTTGTTCGAAAGAAGCCCATTTCTGTCTCCAATGTGGTATATGTAGTGTGAATAAAATCCGAACATTCAAAAGTATGTAGCCGACAAACGAGTCCGGACACCTATCTGAAAAGTCTATCTACGAACAATTCAAAATACAAAATGCGCATTTTACAAAAAAAAAATTGAAGAAACAGGTCATCACCAGAAACAAAAACAAATATGGAATATAGTCAGAGGAAAAATGGGAAATTCAAGATTTACATCAAATATTCAAATAAAAGTAGAAAATAAAATAGTTGAGAACAAGAAAGTCATTGCAAACGCTTTCGGTGCCTTTTTCTCAAACAATGCAAAAAATTCCATAGAGCAACACTTCGGCTCGAAAGTATTCAACGATTTTACTCCAATGTATGAATCTAATACATTCTATTTTTTCCCTGTTTTGGGCTGTGATGTCCTAGATGCAATAGGTTCACTGAAAAATTCTAACTCAGTTGGAATATACTGTATATCCACCAAAATCATTAAGAGTATCGCTGTGTACATCGCTAAACCTTTAGCTTATATTATAAATCGATCAATAGAGTCAGGAGAATTTCCAAATTACCTAAAAACAGGTTTAGTGACTCCTATTTTCAAAAAGGGTGATACATCTATCATGAATAATTTCCGACCAATAACAGTACCGACTGTGATAGGCAAAGTTATTGAAAGAAGTGTCTATAACAAAATGTATGCATTCTTAACCAGATTTGAAATTCTTTCAAAGTACCAACATGGTTTTTGTCCAGAGAAGTCGATTGAAAGTGCTTCCTACAACTTTTTTGAATATATTTACAATTCTATAGATAAAGGAAAATATGTTGGAGCACTCTTTTTCGATCTATCGAAAGCATTCGATACCATTCTCCTAAACATTATCGAAAGCAAACTCTACTCTTTAGGATTTCGTGGTAACTTTCGGTCGTGGTTAGTCTCATACATGCGCCTCAGAAAAATATCTGTCAAAATTGAAGAGCATAGGTCTGATTTCTATTCTATGGACCTTGGAGTTCCTCAGGGTTCCATCTTAGGTCCACTGATTTTTTTATTATTCATAAACGATCTACCACTTTATATAAGCATACAATGTATAGTTCTCTATGCTGATGATTCAACTTTGGCTGCTGATGCTGACAGTCCCGAGGAACTCCAAGGTAAATTGAATATATTGTCAAAGGAATTCACAACCTGGTGTGAAAAAAATTCTTTAATTGTGAACTCAGACAAAACAGTGTGTATGCAGTTCTATCGCAGATCAAAAATTGTAACAAATTTTCAAGTGAGAGTGATGGATGATGTAATTAATCTCTCTGAAAATACTAAATTTCTCGGAACTTTCGTAGATAGTGATATGAGATGGGAAGCAAATATAAATGATGTTTGTAAAAAGTTTAATAGTGAAAAATATTTTTGATATAACTCAATTGATCAATATTTACTATGCCATAATCTACTCCCACATCTCCTGTAATATCAACATCTGGCGCAGCTCCAGCAACTCCAACAGAATATTTATTCTACAGAAAAGAGTCATCAGACTTATTTTCAACCTAAAGATTAGAGATTCGTGTAGAGAATATTTCAAAAGATTCAATATCTTAACATATCCATGTATATATATTTTTAAATGTATGATGTTATTTCTGAAACAGAAACATATGTACGACACTGTTTACCAACATCATAACTATTCCACTAGAAACGGAGATCTCATCAGGATCCCGACTCATAACACATCATTCTTTAAAAACAGTCCGTCATATACAGGAATTACATTTTTCAACAATCTTCCAACTGATCTAAGGAAAATTCAAAACAAAAATATGTTCAAATCGAAATTGAAGAGATATCTGCAAGAAAACTGTTTCTACAGCATATCTGAATTTTTAAACTCGAGATAAAATGTTAGTTCTGTCTGTGTATATATTATATGACATTTATATTTTACATTTGATTTGTTTCAAATTCCAGATAAAATGTTAGTTCTATCTGTGTATATGTGACATTTATATTTTGTATTTTGGTATTTTGATTATTTGTCTACCTTTTTGTGTTCTTGACGTATCCTATATCATGTATTTGATCTTGAAGGATTCAATAAATTATTATTATTACTATTATGTTGATATTGATGAAAATAGCCCCTCAAACCGTACATCATATAAAAAATTCATGGAAATTAACCAATTTTTTCTCGAAATATAGGGTATTCATTGAAAAAAAAACATCACTGAGACATACAGGCGTACTCAGATATTCGTTGATGGAGTAAAAACAATGATTGAGAATATGTCTTCAGAGTTTCAATTTGAACGAGTTCAAATTCAGAATCCTGTACTTTTGAGGATGTGAAGTCTGACATCCAGGTAACTCATATGTGATTCGTTCAGCCTGAGACGAAGTGCTTCAAATCGGAGTTTACAGAAAATGCTCGTTTATTCTGTGTTTTTCCAACCCTGTGGCATATACACTGTGTCCGTAAAGTATGGAACAAATTCATTTTTAGCTAAACAGGTCATTTTAAGAAATAATCCTGAAACACGTCGATTTTTTATGTTAATTTACCGCATTTTAAAATAATGATCTAATATACAGGGTGAATTACGTTCGAGTAATGACGTCACCGTCATTTTTTTTTAATGGAACACCCCCATTTTGTCTCAATTTTCGGATTACTCTAGCTGAGCTGATTCCAAAAAGGTATCACATGTTGATTCCAATTGGTACAGGGTGGACAAAAATACAATAGTTTTGTGTGTGCTCATAAAGCAACGCGTAACATTCTTCATTAGGTAAATTAACAATATTATCAAAAATACTTATTGTCTAGCGGACAGAATATGCTGGAATACATGACTTTATAAATGTTCGAACTGCAGCCCTTGCTGTATTTGACAGCATCCCAAACGATGTACAAATTCTTGTTGAACCTTGTGTATGGTTTCTTGCGTAATATTGTTTATTTCTGTTCGAATTTTCTCTTGTACATCCGCAATATTTGCTGGTTTCGTTTTATAAATATCATTCTTCAGATGGCCCCACAGGAAATAATCCAAAGGATTTAAATCTGGTGACCTCGCTGGCCATTCAGTGGGTCCACGTCTACCAATCCACCTGTTCGGAAAAATTTCATCTACAGCATAATGTGGAGGTGCACCATCCTGTTGAAACCATAAACTTTCATCAAAACCTCCAGGATTACGTCTGCTGGGAAACAAATTACGTAAAGTAGGTACGAGATACCCCCTTAAAAACTCAAGGTACGTTGCCCCGTTTAAATTACCTTCGGAAAAGTAGGGTCCGATGATTCGATTTCGTACAATTCCAGCCCATACATTTACCTTTTGAGGGTATTGTGTATGATGCTCACGCATCCAGTGGGGGTTTTCTTTTGCCCAGTATCTACAATTCTGACGGTTAACCTCACCATTTAACATGAAAGTGGACTCATCAGAAAAAATAATGTTTTGTATCAAGAGAGGGTCTCGGTGACATTTATCCATCATTTCTTCGCAAAATTGGGGTCTTCTATCGGGATCATCTTCGTTTAATTCTTGCACAAGTTTGATTTCATAAGGATGCCATTTTTCAAGCTTCAATAGTTTGTGTACCGTTGTTTTGCTGACACCGATATAGCGACTAACTTTACGAACAGAAGTGTGCGCATCTTCTTCAAAACTCAGTAAAACATCTGATGCTGTATCAGCATTCGCAGGGGGACGACCTGATTTGCGTACATTTTCAACATTACCAATTTCTCGAAATTTCGTTTCAATCTTACTGACTGTTGAACGCGTTATAGGTCTTTCTGGATATTTATCATTAAACAAATTGCACACTTTCATCTGAGTTCGCGATCTGTCTCCATACCCAATCATCATAAGTATTTCAATTCTTTGTTTTACACTTAACTTTTCTACTTCCAATTAAATCTAAGCAATCATTCGAATATTCACGAATACCAAAAATATTGTAGTACTAAACTGTCACTGAACATCAATAAATTACTAAACAAATAATGACATTTCCCAAAAAAGTAGACGACTATGTTTTTTATAAATAGATGAGAAAATTTTTTTGTCATATTCTGTCTGCTAGACCACAAGTACCAAACATGTTTGGAAACAGCTCATTTTTATTACTCTAAACATGTAGCAAACTACGGGGTGTTACATTTAAACCAATTGCCGCTAGACAATAAGTATTTTTGATAATATTGTTAATTTACCTAATAAAGAATGTTACGCGTTACTTTATGAGCACACACAAAACTATTGTATTTTTGTCCACCCTGTACCAATTGGAATCAACTCGTGATACATTTTTGGAATCAGCTCAGCTAGAGTAATCCGAAAATTAAGACAAAATGGGGGTGTTCCATTTAAAAAAAATGACGGTGACGTCATTACTCGAACGTAATTCACCCTGTATATTAGATTATTATTTTAAAATACGGTAAATTAACATAAAAAATCTATGTGTTTCAGGATTATTTCTTAAAAGGACCTGTTTAGCTAAAGATGAATTTGTTCCATACTTTACGGACACAGTGTATAAATAAAGAAGGAAGAGGCATAATAGAGAGATCTCTGAAAACTAGCGACAATTCTAAGGTCTCTCTTCTGCATTTTGAAAACCCTGATGGCGTGACGAGAATTACCCTATTGAGTTTGCTGTAGTTTATTTGAACATGAGAGAATGAAAAATAGCATGTTCTAACTGGACATAATTGTAGTAAATTTACTGCTCTGGGTGTTTCTTGTTCTTCCCATACGTCGGAGCCAGTATCAGCCCTCAAAGGTAGCAAATCAAGTATGTTGTGACAGTTATGAAACTGAATAGAATTTCCAAAACTCATTGTAGGTGAACTACATATTGCGTGTAGTATATCGAATATGTCACTTATTCTGAGAGTTATTGGCTTCCTTGCGCATGTTCCACTTTCTCAAAATTTTATTCGTTACTATTGTGGTATTAAATGGAAGTTAATATGTTTAAAAACATTCATGCATGTTAAAACCATGAACCAAAGAACCGTTGGATTTGAATTTATATGCATTGTTTTTTACCAGGAAAAGTCGAGTTTGAGTAAAATTTTATTCGAAAAAAATTTTAATTAAGCCGCCAAGTTCAATCTTACGCAATGGATGAGACATAATATACAGTTTCGCAATTCAATATTGATAAGATTTTTTTTTCTGAAAATTGAAAAATCTACGACAAAAATGAAATTATTTTTCATGAACTCTAACAGAAAACGACTGCTTTTCCGGCTAAAGCCACGCTCGGCATTGAACTACATCTAATAGATTTTGTGAAAGTATCCTAACTCAAAAAAAAATCTGATAGTGAAAATCTGCATTTTCATTCAGATAGTTATTTGATTTTCTATTTCAGTTTCATTTTCAAATAGAGGATCTCATTTCAGTAAAACGGACAATTTTTTGATCATTTGAAATGTTGAACTCAATAATTGATCAACTACTTTTGCGGCTTGAAACTGTTTCTAGTGGCTTTACAATCTCTTTGTTAGCCAATGAATAGTTGACATTCGTCAAAATGCAACACCCAACATAGCCATTTTTTATTTCAGTTGTTTGTTAGTGGGCATGAATACTTGAACCCCTCATTTGTGGTGGTAATACTTCAAAATCGCAGATTTTCGAATTTTCCCATCCATGTGTCCCAAACTAAAACTACAGTACCAAGAGTTTTGATCATCATTGACGAAATAGTTCTCAAAAGAGTTGTAGGAGGAGTAAAAAAAGTCCGAGCTATATCGGAGAAGTATTTATGGCAATTTCCGTGGGCTCGGACTTGGCGGTAATTGATGTTCTTTCGTTTGAAGGAGAAACAGGCATGGAAAAAATGCAAAGCTGCTGATACTGGGCCAGTAATAGGCGGTTCATAGCATTTCGCTCCAAATGCAAAGATTTGCTTATTTATAGACCACCAAGAGGCTTATACAATAAAAAAATTCCAGCTGGTTACTTTCATTTGAACTTTCGACCTCCTGAATGACAGTACTTCACCAATACCCTAAGAGAATACCTGATTTCTCATTTTCATCGGTTCAATTTTTTGTTAAAAAGTTTTTATTGTACATTTTTCATATCTTACCACATCACTATATGTGAACCTTCTGAATGTCTTTTGATATAAAATCAGATATCTTCGAAAATCCTAGATCGTATCGAACTGTGATTTGTTAATATAATCAGTAATTTTCAACCGACGAAACCAAAAAGGAGGAGGTTCTCTATTAGACCCGTATATTTTATGTTTTTCCATCATATTTTTTTATGTATGATCACGCATAACTTTTTACTGAGGCGTCCGATTCCGATAATTCTTTTTTCAGTGGATAGGGTGTACTTCGACTTTGGTCCCATTTAAATTTAAAAAGAGAAATCCAATCCTAAGGGTAGCGAAATGAAGGATATTGATCACTCACCCTCTGAATTCTGGTCCGTTAACCGATTCTATCAGGCATGATTTTGTACTGGGTTCTTCGATTTGGATGATTCTTTCTTTAATAGATTGGGTATACCTTATATTTGAATTTCAGAAGGAATTAGCCACCCTCACGGGTAGAAAAATAGGGGATAATTGATATTTCACCAGTGAATATTAGCACACACATACGTAGTTGACAATGACAGATCGCTACTGACATTATTCTTGTTCCGTCAAAATCAGTATATTTTATGAGAGGATGGAATGATATGCAAAGTAATGAAATAAACTTACCAGAACAACGAAAATAATTTATATTACAACAAATAGTAAAAGTAGATAATCATATTATTTAACTGGTAATAGTTGAAGTGAGGTGGGTAAGTAAGTATTTTGAAAGTAATCAAAAAACAAGTAAGTAGTAACTGGTAGATTTAAGCCACAAAAAATTGAAAAATAAAAACTTTTTAACAAAAAATTAAACCGACGAAATACGGAACTGAAAAGTAAAAAATAAAAACTTTTTAACAAAAAATTAAACCGATGAAAAAATCAACTGAAAAGCAAAAAATAAAATAAACCTTCTTAGTCTAAATGATAATTGAGCTCCTAAACTAATGAAAGTAACTGATTTTGAGTCGGCGCCAAACAAACTAGCAATTGAATTAGGTGAAGCGTAAAATGATGGCAGCGAGATGCACGGCTGCGTTTTGATGACTTCTTTCATAGATAATGATCTTCGATAATTGTTTGTTTGGCGCCGACTCAAAATCAGTTACTTTCATTAGTTGAGGAGCTCAATTATCATTTAGACTAAGAAGATTTATTTTATTTTTTGCTGTTCAGTTGATTTTTTCGTCGGTTTAATTTTTTGTTGAAATGTTTTTGTTTAATTTACCTTGCATAAATTGGCTGTCAATCTAAGATTTCCTCAGCTTAGCGCCAATAAAATTAATGGTATGCGGCTCATATCGCTCATACAAACATCTTAACATTGAAGAATGTTTGATATATATATATATATATATATATATATATATATATATATATATATATATATATATATATATATATATATTTATATATATATGTTTATATATATATATATATATATATATGATATGGTTTTCCCTATCCGAACTAAGAAACGAGGGGTTGACAAACCCCCATTTTCGAAGCACCCTATATAAAAAAAATCGATTAAATTCGATCGATATTGAGAGAGTTCATCAAGGCTGAATTAAATCACCAATTCTCATCAGAGAACTCACACTGGTTGGTTTAAAATTAATCGAATTAGATTTTTTTTGTTCACCCTGTTGTAGAGCATAAAACGAAAAAGTATAATGGATACGAAATCAACATAACATTGTTCCTTCATTGAGGCATTGTATTTCCGGAATAAATAGGCGTTTTGTCAATTCTCGGAATTGTTAATAAGAAAGCTTCACTTTTCATCTTCGAGACCCTGTATTTCGAAAACTAGTCGGCCGAATGTTTTGTGCCCATGGACACTTTTGCAGAGGAAGGCAAAATCTACAATACATAAAAAATTCAGGAAATTTAACCGAAAGCCATTTTCCATAAGGATGGTGCGGGGTCGTTTCTCTATTCAATTTTTATTGTGATTCGCAGAATACTTCCAGTTGTATCATCTATAGTGGATGATTTTATCTCATATTATTGATCAATTTTTTTTTAAGAAATTCAACTGATTCAGATTTTGAACTCCCTCTCCAACTCCGCTGGTTCTATCACTGTGATGGAAGCTATTGAAATCATGATATACCTTTTAATGAATGCATAATAGTTTCGCGATAAATACGCACTTTTCTCAAGGTTGTAGGTCCACTCTATTGATTCCTATAACGAATTGCATAAATGCCATTTTAGGGTCACGACATGAATTGGGATGGTAATTATATTACAATTGAACAATACCTTGTTTCCTATTGAATAAACAACTAGTCTATTGATTTGAATTGCAAACTCGAAGAATCTGATTTAAATTGTGAGAAGTGAAATCACTTTGCCGATAGGCTTTTAATTTGATACGGTTAGGTCGTGAGTTGAGTTAAATTAATGACTTTCAATAGTTCTTCCAAATTGTGCCCCTGGAATTCTACGTTAATCAACTTGACTTGTTCGCTAATTGGGGGCCGGGCTTGCAAAAAACAAGATTTTACCCAGAATGTATGGGAAGGCAGAACAAACATACTGAAAGTCAATTTAACAATTTATTTCTGTTTTACAAAATAATTAAAGAGTTATGAAAACAAATAAAAATGGAATGAACAGTTACAAGTAGAAGTGTGTTGATGAATTTGAATAGGAATGAATTGAGAAAAAAATTACATGTGAATGAATCCCAAATTGAGGATCACTCAATTAAAATCTGAACATTTACAACTTCATTTTCTGATTCCAGCAGAAGATGGTCGTTGGTATCGTTATCTGTGGTGCTAGTAAGGGTTGATCTCTGCTGAAGTTGGTCTTCGGTGGAAGTAGACTTGGAAGGCTGGTTTATTCGACGTTGGTATCAGCACAGTGGTTGCGGTCTTGGTCTCAGAGGGGTGGTCGTATTGATTGCGACACCTTGTATCTTACTCTCTCATGAAAAATGTATGTGATAATTACCACAGAATCTGATTCAAATCCAAAATGCATTATTCGATATGTAGTGTCGAAAATATGGAATAGACAAGGAACTGGTAAATTCAAAGATGAGCCAGGATATTGCGAAAATATGGAAATGTTGAAATAATAACCTCCATGTCCATGCGATGTAATCATGTCAAGTGTCCAGTTATAAGTTTGAATAAACGAGAAATACATCCAACCAGTGATCAACAGTGAATAGCCATCATTCGAAATCAATAGATCGTAGCCTTACCAGAAATCAATTTCATTACCAAAAACTTTTCTGAACCGTTTCAGTCAAACGCAGAATTCAGAGAGCGAACTATCAAAAAAATCCGTCGAAAACAATAGATCAACTATTCACGCATCGTCAAACTTCTCAAGGATAGGTGGCACTTACTTTTTTGCGTGAGGTTTGGGTGACTAATGACTCACACCACCGGAAAGTTGAGCGGGAAAATGATTTGAAAGCTATTTGATTTTTAATTGAAAGGCTGGAGCGAAAAGTTCGTTAAAGTATCGATGAAAAGTTCTCATTCTCAGTTTCCGTTTCTGATAATCTGGTAGAAAGCAATTGCCACATCCAGCCAGACGTCGTACCATCTAATGCTCTTTTGACAGCTTTATGTGTGGTGTACTCAAGAGCGCCTTCTTTATCCAGAAAAGCACTTGAAATAGTTTTCTCATTTTTCAGTGTATATTCAATTCAATGTAACTAGTGAAGAATATTCTTCCCCTGTTACACAATCTCCAAGAGCTGACGCGCTCTCCTGAAAGAATTAATTTCGCTTCTGTTGTGCACTTGACAATCATTCATTTCTCATATTAGATTTTCCTGTTCCGTCGCAGTCCGCAAATTAAAACGAAAACTAGAAAAAATCCTTGTCTGGGGAAAAATTCAATATATGCCTATACTGAATTCCTATCACAACAAAAACCAAACGCTACGAAATCATTCTCTGCTATGGCTTCGCCCCTCGAATCTACGTCCGGCGACGAGTGGACTTTCCACACTTCGACCAGAATTCCACCGGAAAAAGTTATTTTGGTTGTTTTCTCCGCCCAGAGTTGACCTTAGGCTAGGCCGTTTTCTTCCCTTTCAACGAGGTTGATTGACTCCGAATTTGATATCCTGGAAAGTCAGAAGTCTTGAAAATTCCCAGAAAAATTCATGAATTTTTTCAACAACAGAAATTTATTCAACTGATCGTTCGAAAATCTTATTTCTACAGGAAATATTTCGCGAACTGAGTATTTGTTGAGAGCCAGGTAGGCCCGTATGTCCTACGTTTTTTTTTTCGATAAAAATCATCAGATTCATATATTTTTGTGCTTATTCTCTCATGAGTCGGCAACAATAGCACCCCGTCTCATGTGGCATTACAATTCGGCCGACTGGGAAGGTCTTCGTATGTTTTTCTCAGCGTTTCCATGGAAGAGAGTTTGTTTCTCTTCAGTAGATCCAACACGATGTGCTGAGACAATTTATGAAATCATCATGTTGGGGATGCAAACTTACATACCGAATACCGAAAGAAGAACATCATCCGATAAGACCTGGTTTAACAGAAACTGCTCTAGAGCTGTGGCTTCCAAACAGGCAGCATACCATCGATGACTGAAAAATCCGGGCCCTGAGACCAGAGCAGCATATGTCGAGGCTAGAGGCATATGCAAAGAGACAATAGAATGCTCAAAAGATGCCCACAATGCCAAAATAAGATCAAAACTTGCTGAATGTCCTAACGGATCCCGTTCATTTTGGTCTTTCGCCAAAGTTGTGGGAAGAAACTTCACTTCCAGCTCATTTCCTCCTCTAACCAAAGAAGATGGAACACTAGCAACGACTGCCCAGAAAAAAGCCAATATCTTTGCGCACCTATTTGCTGGAAATTCCACTCTGGATTCATCGGGAAAACAACCCCCGAACATTACACCTATTGACAGTCACATGCCCGAGATCACCTTTCGCCAACGTACTATCAGAAAGATTTTGCTGGGTCTCAACACCAACAAAGCCTGTGGATCTGACGGAATCCCGCCGATTAATCTCAAAAAAAGTGCCCCCGAACTAACACCTGTTCTTTGCAAGTTGTTCAACCACTCTTACAATTTGGGGGTATTTCCGTCCAATTGGAAAATTGCACGAGTACAGCCAGTCCCTAAAAAAGGCAAAAAGGCCCTACCTAGCAACTACAGACCTATCGCACTGCTATCTATTATTTCAAAGGTCATGGAAAAAGCCATCAACATCGAGCTCATGAAATATCTGGAAGACTCAGGAATTGTCAACGATAGGCAATATGGCTTCCGCCATCAGAGATCAACAGAGAAGTTGGTGACCTGCACGCTTACGTCTCACATATATGGTAGCTATCTATTGAAAAGTATGGAGAAACTTAAGCTGTGGCATTAGATATCTCCAAGGCGTTCGATCGAGTTTGGCACCAGGGACTCCTCGCCAAGCTTCCGTCTTATGGCTTGCCCCCTCAGCTGTGTTCTCTGCTTGCTAGTTTTCTCTCAAACAGGTCTCCCCATGTAGTGGTCGATGGAGTTTCATCTGACACTCTACTCATAAATGCTGGTGTTCCGCAAGGATCTATTCTCGCACCAACACTATTTCTACTTCACATCAACGACCTGAAAATTCCCAGAAAAATTCATGAATTCATTCAACAACGGAAATTCATTCAACTGATCGTTCGAAAATCTTATTTCTTTAGGAACTATTTCGCGAACTGAGTATTTGTTGAGAGCCAGGTAGGCCCGTATGTCCTACTTTGTTTTTTCGATGGAAATCATCAAATCCATATATTTTTGTGCTTATTCTCTCATGAGTCGGCAATCTCCTCAGAGTTTACTACGCCCCACGTTGGGCGCCATGTTTCGAGAATATCTGAAGAATGTTTCAACATATTAATGAAAATCCACAAATTCCACAAGTCGAGAGCTTGCACAAGAACACTCTCAAGCAGAAGCCTCGTCGAGTGAGAGAAGTAAATAATTATTGAAGTGGCCGCTCAAGGGAAATATTTCCGCCGCGAGACAACAACATAGCCAATATTATGAAAGCGTGCTTCCTCAATTTGACTGATTCAATGTGCCTCTAATATGGCATCTTAATCAATTACACCTTTGCATGTCTTCCGCCATTCCATGCTATTGAGTCAATCGTCCGAGAAAACCACCCATATAACGAATAACTGAACATATTGCATTATTGACAAGTGCAGGACAGTGCATGAGACAGACACCACATGTGAATTGGTCTACCGATCCCAGAGCATAATGAGACTCGGTCAGACGCCCCCTATTTCAGCAGAGATAGAACAGTACTAATCAACCAGCCTTCTCACGATGATGGAAGGGAGGTACCAGGGATTTCGGCCCTTAGCAAAACTGCCTTGTACTGGAAAACTGTGCCAGCGCCATTCTTGTCGGTGCTAAGCTGACAAATTGCGGAATCGCAAAAAATACTACAACCGTGAAGCAGGACCTCCATACACTGGGCTAGCCTAGGCCCTTAGAACGATCGAAAAAAAAATATGAATGCACCAGTAGAGTCCACGTACCTATGTTCGCAGATGATTGTCGAAAGTGACCTCTATCAATATCCATCGGAAATTGCACTCACTAAACACTCTTTTCCACTTTCTCATTTCGAACATAACGACGAATGAGTACCACTTCCAATATCACTTCTCTCACTGTCTTATCTTTCAAAATTTACGATTTTCATATTCTCCTTTCGACGTCAAAACTCATTGAGGATTTGCAGAGGATTGAAATGTGTTATTGCCCTAGTACTTACTCGTGTAAACGCATAATAATGACAGATTATTGGAGCAGCATCCATTTTTACAAGCTTTTCACAAGCTTTTATTCAACTTGCTCCGTTCGTATGTACTTCGTTCTGTCATTCTTTCCGGTTCAAGATTTGTAATCCATTTTTGGAGCACTTGCCGACATCCCATCGAGCTGAAATTTGGCAGGTGTTCAAAATTCCGGTGACAATGCATTATGAAATTTTTGTTGGAGATTTGTGATTTTGTGATTATGGTATGATTCGATTCAAAATTGGTATGTGGAGGTTCTCGGAAACAAAGATTTTGAACTTTTTGTCAAAATTTAAAAATTTGAGATGGCCGAAATGTTTTGTGATTATGGTCCAATTCGATTCAAAGTTGGTATGTGGGGGTTTTGGGGTCGGAGATTATGAATTTTTGTCAAAATTTATAAATTTGAAATGGCGGCTCCAAAATGGCGGATGAGTTTTGTGATTATGGTCCAATTAGATTCAAAATTTGTATGTGGGGGGTTTTTGGAATCGGACATTATGATGTTTTTCAAAATTTATGAAATTGGAATGGCGGCTCATGGAATTTTCGTTAGAGAAAAAAACAAAATATATATATATATATATATATACGACATATATATATATATATATATATATACGAAAAACGAACAGATGTCTTTTAAGTGAGCTCCTGTGAAATATCTTATATCTTTGGTTATAGTTATCGTAAAAATATCTGGTTTTAACAAAACTTCTGTGTTAGAGCTGGTAAGTCTTTTTATGACTATCCTGTTAAACAAAAGTAGTTGTGAGTGCGTAATCCAGCAGAATAGTGTTTTCCACAATATACGGAATACGAGTAAAAACGAATCCCAAAAAACTAAATTATCCGTAGCCTTCGCAAAACATTCTGAACTATTTGTCTATTAGTACGGTCGATTGGGTACATAAAATGCCACCGAGTGATTGCGCGGGTATAACCTTGACTGATATATACAAGATATTACAGAACCTGGATTCAAAGTCAGACAAAACTCAAGAAACATTGTCCGAAATTAAATCTGAACTTTTGGCAGCAAACAATAAAATAGTAACTCTCGAGGAAGAAAATACCAAACTAAAAGAGAGAATCTCCCAGTTAGATAGCAGATCACGAAGAAACAACATTCTTGTTTTTGGGTTGCAGTCTGCTTCTCCGCTTGAAGGTCTCTATCAATTCAGAGATACCTCGGAAATCGATCTGGATTTGAAAGACATCAACAATATTTATTATTTTCCTGGGAAAACGAATAATGAAAAAGTATTAAAACTCGAACTGGTATCATATCTGAAGAAAATTGAAATCCTGAAAAATCTTCATAAATTAAAAAACAAAAACTGGTACGTAGTTGATGATCTAAGTCCTGAGGATCAAAGCATAAACAGAGCGTTACGCCAGCACCTAAACCGAGCAAAGCAGAATGGGATTCAAGCAACAATAAGACGCAATCATCTGATTGTGAATAATTCAAAATTCAGCCTTGAAGACCTAGAGTTGGACCCTTCCATTACCAAAGAAAAACCCGTGCCATCGGCGACATCAAGTGTCACTGACGAAACAATTTCTAGAAGGAAACCCCCTCATAGGGCTGCAAGAGGGGTTTAATTAGCGTTTATAAGATTAATTAGGTCACTCATTTCCTTTTCTTTTTGCTGATTATTATTATTTATATAAATATATATCGCTTGCAAAGAAATCTAACTGCTGTATTTAAAAATAAATGTGCCTCCTCGAATTTGAAGCTATTTCAAAATATATAATAAATAATGCGTAACAATAAAATATGTCACATCAACACTAGATCTTTATTGAACGGGTACGCAGAATTTAAACTGAGAGTATATAATAATTATGATATTATCACCGTTTCCGAGTCATGGCTTTCGGTGAATATACCCAATGAAAATATTTGTCTTGCGGGCTATCAATTATTTCGTAAAGATAGGGAAATTGGAAGGGGTGGAGGTGTTGCAATTTATATTAAGAATATTTTCAAAGCCACTCTGATTGTCAATATTCCATGAGAAACAGTTGAACAAGTATGGATCACGTACACTCTTAACGGAGTGAAATATGCCGTGGCCTCCATGTATAGGCCTCCAAACCTACCACTGCCAAACTTTTTATCATCTTTCGAAGATACTTTATCTGTCATCTGTCCTAGATTCGAAAATATAATTTGCGCAGGAGATCTTAATATTGACTACGCAGATCCCACAAACAGCTCTTGTGTTCAGTTGAATGAAATAATTGCTTTTTTTGGCCTGAATCAAATTGTTGATCAGCATACTCGATATTCTTCAACTAGCTGCAAAATAATAGATCTCATAATATGTACAGAAACACTGAGTGTAACTGACTGTACTACGCTTGATTGTTCCTCTTTTTCAGATCATTTTCTTGTATCGTGCAAAGTAGGTTTGATAAAAACATTAAACGATAATTTTTTATACACTTCCAGAGATTTCAGGAAATTTAACAAGGAATTATTTCTCGCAGATTTGCATGCCATCAATTTTGATACCATTTATGAGCCAGATAATATTGATGATGAAGTCGTTCTGTTCACTAATTTGGTTCTCAAACTTTTTGATGAACATTCGCCTATAAAAAACGTTAAAATTACCAAGAAAAAAGCACCTTGGATAACGGATAATTTGAAGCTCATGTTCAAACTTAGAGACAAAGCTCTTACGAGATTTAAAAGAACAAAGGCTATAAAGAAATAAGAAATCTTACAAACCGAACCGTAAATCTTGAAAAAAGGGCTTACCTAGATTATCGTTTGAAAAGAAGCAGGCAATTATGGAAATTATGGCTGATATGAACGTTCACAACAAAAAATCACGAAATACTATCTCAGAGCACCTGATGAATGCTGAGGAAATCAACAATTTCTTCGGAAGTGTATCAAATAATGACTCTGTACCTGATGATGAAACGATCCGTTTCTTTTCTGGTAATACAGTAAATAATCATAATAATTTTTCTTTTCACGAAACCAATGATCATGAAGTATATAAGACTATACTAAGTATAAAATCAAACGCTGTTGGACATGACAAGGTAAGTATTCAAATGTTACTACACTGCTGTCCCCTGATATTGCCACATATATCCCATCTATTTAATTTCTGCATACAGAAAAATGTTTACCCAGCAAGTTGGAAACGTTCCCATATTCTTCCATTAGCGAAAGTTACTAATGCAGAAAATATGAGTGACCTTCGCCCAATTAGCATTTTGTGTGTAATCTCGAAAGCTTTCGAAAAGATATTGAATGCTCAGATGCGTATATACTTGAATGAATTTGACATATTACCATCCTGCCAATCAGGCTTTAGATCTGACCATAGTTGTACCACGGCTCTTCTGAAAGTGATAGATAATATACACATCTCTATTGATAACAATGAATTGTGTCTACTAGTATTGCTCGACTATTCTAAGGCTTTTGATCGAATCAGTCACCAACTTCTTTTATCAATTCTGAGTTACCTGGGGTTCACTATGAATGCAATATCTCTACTCAAAAATTACCTTTCAACCGATCTCAAAGCGTTATCATAAATAATGAAAAATCTAAATCTCTAGAAATAAAGAATGGTGTTCCCCAGGGATCAATTTTGGGCCCTCTTCTTTTTGTTCTCTACACTTCACAATTCTCAAAGTCCTTACGTTACGCTTCAATGCACTGTTATGCTGATGACACGCAGATGTATTTAAATTTCGAAGAAAACTCCTACAACTTGGCACTTGACCAAATTAATCATGATTTGAATACTCTCATAACCGTATCAAATAAATACTGCCTGACTGTGAATAAATCTAAATCATACGTTATGCTATTCGGGAGGACAGCAGCAAGAAGTCGTTGCAAGAATTTATTGAATATACGTGTTGACGGAGTCCCCCTACCCATCGCAGATACAACAAAAAATTTGGGATTGTACCTTGATAATGCATTACGCTTCACTACACATGTATCTCATATTTTAAAACAGGGTTATTTGAATCTAAGAACGATCTATTCAAACAGAAAAATTTTGAACAAAAAAAGTTAAATGATACTATGTGATGCTTTAGTGTTGTCACATGCAAACTATGCAGACGTGGTTTATGGACCAGGGCTGATGAAATCTGACAAAATGAGACTTCAAAAATTGCAGAACTCATGTGTGAGACTAATTACAGGCACAAGAAAGCGGGAACATGTTACGCAACATTAAAGGAATCTTGGTTGGCTGAACATGGAGGCTAGGCGTACACTACACTCCAGTACGATTTTTCATAAAATAATAACAACTAGGAAACCTCCTTATCTATTCAAGAAACTGTCTTTCAGAACTGACATTCATAATCTCAACTTGAGATTTCGAAATAATTTGGCTGCACCTAAACACAAAACCTCCTTTTTTCGTGGCTCATTCTCATTTCAGATCGCTCGCCTTTGCAACCGGTTACCCAGTGATTTCAAATTATTACCAATAAAAAAATCCAAGAAAAATATGAAGCAATATTTATTTGATAACAATTTTCCAAATTTCTTAGTATAATATAATAATTATAATAGCAAACTTGAATTGGCACATCACTTTTTCTCCGCTTATATGTACTGATCACTGTATTTTGATATTTTTTTTTTAGGAATAGTATTTCTTTTGTTATATTCTCATGGTTAGACTTTAATTTTTCTCGGAGCAATTTGAATAGTCTACCATATTCAGTTGTATGTACTTTATGATATTATTTATTATGATAAGTTACTCCACTGGTTGGATGGAAGAGCAATTCCTGCCATGAGCAATCATGTGCAGGCATTGAATCCTGCCTTTTGTTAGGATATAAGCTAACTGCTGTACCTCCAATAAAAGCATTTATTATTATTATTATTATTATTATTATTATTATTATTAAAAGTGTGCTCTAAGATGGCGGACGAGATTCAGGTTTATGGTACGATTCAATTCAAAATTGGTATGTGGCGGTTTCAAGGGTCGACGATTATGAATTTTTCCTCAAAATTCATAAAATCAAAATGGCAGCTTCAATATGGCCGATGAACTCTGTGTGTATGATCCGATTCTAATCAAAATTGGTATGGGGGGGTTTTTGGGGTCGGAGATTATGAATCTATTCGAAAATTATTGATGGAGATGGCAACTCCATGATGGCGGATGAGTTGATCCTTAGATGGTTTTTTCATTGAAGGACTAGATAGCTCAGAACTTACAGGAAAAAAGGCCTCATAATAACGGTGCTTAAACAAAAATGCATTAGTTAAGGAGTACTCAAGTACTGAAAGTCACAAAATAAAATAATTAATAAAAAACCTTCTTGAAGACAAGCCTTCATTCAAATGCACTAAATATTAAAAAAATGCTTTGGATGTGTAACGAACTGAAAACTTTGGCGACAAGCTTTTGAATCTATAACTCACGGATGTGCATTTAACACAAAAGCTTTTCTTCAAAAAAGTTTTTTATTTATTTTTTCATCTGAATCGTTCTACATAAGCTTTCAAATTATTTTCATGATCATAATTTGGGTTCTAGAAAAATTGAAGAGAAATCCAGAGATGATTTTATCGTCTTGTTATTTTTTCAGATAATATCATGACCACCACCACTGACAAAGATTTTAAGAGAGGTGAGGAATTTGGAAAAAAACTGTCACATCCATTTCCCTCAGAAGAAGTTGTCATCACAGGTGAGTGAACAGCAGTGCACTGAGATGGTTTAAGAAAAAACATTGGTTATCTGGTCTCTAGTTCGGTGTATCGAATGTTATTGATTCAATGGAAAAATTAGTTCCAAAACTAAAACTCGACTACGGCAAAAATTGCGCTCTGAGAAGTACGAAACAAGAAAATATTGATTTGTTTGAAAATATGAATGGGATGTTTATAAAATCAAATATGGAATCATCTGCGACTGAAAGATAACCTATAGTTACTATCCTGCATCGTTCAAAATAACCTATTGTGATGTATTCATGTTGAAACGGGAAATATTCCCGATTGAATATTGAATGGAAATATTTTTCTGTGGATTTAAGACTCGACGACATAAATTAAGTTATTCTTCGTGGATGTCTAACAGAAATCAACCACTTTCTTGGCTAAGGCCACGTTGTACATTGAAGTACATGTGATATATATTCTGAAGGAGCCCTTTCTCTCAAAAGAAAAAATCTAAAATTGAAAATTTGCATTTTTATTCAGATAGTTATTTGATTTCCTCATCCAGTCTTGATTAAGAACTCATATAGATGGATGAGGCAAAGAAGAATGTTTTTCGGAAATGAGTGCTCACCAGAAATCATTTGTAACATTGACGCAAGAGGGGCATCGCATTCACTAGTTCTTCAATACATTTTTGTCGAAGAAAATCAATTTCACGTTTCCACGATCATGGATGAATGAAACTGAAATAAATTGAACAGCGGCACTGTACACACTTTCTCGCGAAAATAAAACTCAAAAATAATTTGAATAAAAGAATAACGTAATCCACAAAATTAACTCAATTTTTATAGTGGATATTTCAACTCACAGTAAAGTATTTCTATTCAGTATTCGATGCAGAATGTTCCTTTCTTCAAGAAAATATTTTTGTACGAAATTCTTATCTACCAACTATCCAATTATTCATTCATTTCATTGCCATTCAGATACAAACAGACAGAGTCCACTATGGTATCTACAAATATATTTTAATGGTTATGTAACATATACTACTGATATTTTCATCGTGAACCTATGTCAAAACAAGTTTATGAGAATGAAACATAGGACAAAAAAAAAAAATACGAGTTGGCCTTAGACCACACGACCGAAGTAAAACGTCTCTAGCTCCATCTATATGTATGTATATTTATATGTTTATATGTGTATATATGTATAATATATACATGTATATACATATATTAATTTTCTAATTCTCCATATATAAAAATCAATTGCTGTTCGTTAGTCTTGCTTAAACTCAAAAACGGCTTGACCGATTTGAATTATTTTTTTTTGTTTCGTTGTCTCTAATACAGGGGTGGTTTAAAAACAAAAAAAAATAGGAAAAATCCAAAAGAACACCTGAAAAACCTATCGTCTAACTGACGTGCTATACAATACAACATTTCTTCCGTGCGGTTGTGTGAAATTTATAACATTTCAAATAGTTTTCAAACGTTGTGGATTTTGAAAAAAGTCTTGGTTAATGTGAATGTATGTACACTTTGCGATGGTTTGACATTTATATTGATCATCCAGTATCAACAGAATGAGTCAGAATAAGACCGACAAACTTCGACTACAGATTCCTCACCTCATTTCGAGGTGAAAAGTTACCATCAAGGTTTGTCGTAAAATGCATTCCCTCTGAGATACAGGGTGTCAAAAGTATGAAAAAAATTAATATTTAATGGTTTAGATTCACGAATCATTCCCCTGAATGTTAAGGGTAGTCCACCCCCTAATTTTATATTTTTTTTTCTGGACGAAATTTCTTGTTTTTATTTTTTAATGATACAGCATTCAAAAATACATACAACCCTGAATTTTCACCCTTCCACGATCAACCCCTATTTTTTTGGCAAGATTTTTATTTTTATGTTGTCATGACTTAGAATGAAAAAATTCTTATTACTCTTAATTTTCACCCTTCTACGATCAACCCTTATTTTATTTTATTTTTCAAACAGGAAAACGGGATAACAGGAAAGCGGGATAACGGGATAACGGCAATAACGGGATGAGGGAATAACAGGAAAACGGAAAAACGGGATAAATAAAAAACGGGATAACAGGAAAACGGGATAACGGGAATAACGGGATAACGAAAAACCGGGAAAATGGAATAACGGGATGACAGGATAAGGAAATGAGGGGAAAACGGGATAACGGGATAAAAAAAAAGGGATAACAGGAAAACGGGATAACGGGAAAAGGGGTAAGGAAAACGGAAAACAAGGATAACGGGATACAGGATGAGGAAAACGGGAAAACGGGATAACGGGTAAAGACAAAAAGGGATAACAGGAAAAGGGATAACGGGATAACGGGAAAATTTTCGGGAAAAACATTTGAGGGGAACATAGAAATTTGGACAGGACAACGTCTGTCGGCTCCGCTAGTAACCTATAATTTCATTATTTCAGTTTGGTAAATTTAGTAAATTAATATTAGTCATGAATGATTATAAAAATAAAATAAAAATTAATTTACCTAACTCCGATAATTTATCTTGGTTTTTGTACATGATCTATAGTGGGATTTTCATCATCAACATCCATTTGATTATTGTCATGTTCACTCACGATGTCACCAATTATTATTTTTTTTTTATGTTCTGATTCCCACGAAAAGGGATATCCTGTAATGTTCAGAGAACATCGTAGGAACCAAGGGAAAGAAGGTAGGAGTTGGTGTTCTTCTTAAATTTCTGGAGGTTGTATGCCTCGGGGAACACCTCCCTAGGCAATGAGTTCCAAAGCCTCGCTGTTCGTTGGATGAACGAGTCTTTGGAAAGTGATGTTCTGCAGGTCTCCAAAGTGACCACGAAGAGGTGTGATGACTGAACTTGACGGGTTAATCTCGAAGAGACAGACTGCCAAAGCAGGAACGATTGTTGATATTTCAGAAGAGCATCGCCCATGAAAATATCTATAAAATAGAGACCAATCGCCAACTTTTCTACGGTGTTCCAGACAAGTGAGCGAGTTTGTAAGCGAGGCATCACCGATGAGACGAATTGCCCTTTTTTGGACAGAATCCAATAGCCTCAGGATATGTTTAGGTGCCGCGCTCCAAATATGGGAACAGTATTCCAGGACAGGTCGGATCTGTGCCTTATAGATCATAAGCAGCTGAGTGGGGGTGAAATAGCTCTTGGCACGAAACAAAACCAAGTTTTGGGATGCACTTTTTGGCAATGGGCCTCACGTGATTTTCCCAGGAAAGGTTATTGCTGATAGTAATACCAAGCATCGATATGGATGACTTCAGTGGTATGGTTACTCCTGACAAAGTTATGTTAGGCACAGTGAGATCTGCTTTTCTAGAGAAAAGACATGCTTGTGTTTTGTTTGCATTGAATTCTACCAAGTTATTAGATCCCCACTCGAGAATTGTTGCTAAGTCCATATTTATATTATTAACATTTTTTCCTCGTTCATTTCTGGTTTCACGGGCTGATATAGGGGCCCTGGAAGAGAAAGCGGTATGGAGGGTACTATCATCGTCAAAGCTGTGTACTGGACATGAAGTTGCTTTCAACAGGTCGTTGATGTGAAGTAGAAATAGTGTTGGTGCGAGAATAGATCCTTGCGGAACACCAGCATTTATGAGTAGAGTGTCAGATGAAACTCCATCGACCACTACATGGAGGGACCTATTTGAGAGAAAACTAGCAAGCAGAGAATACAGCTGAGGGGGCAAGCCATAAGACGGAAGCTTGGCGAGGAGTCCCTGGTGCCAAACTCGATCGAAAGCCTTGGAGATATCTAATGCCACAGCTAAAGTTTCTCCATACTTTTCAATAGATAGCTGCCATATATGTGAGACGTAAGCGAGCAGGTCACCAGTTGATCTCTGATGGCGGAAGCCATATTGCCTATCGTTGACAATTCCTGAGTCTTCCAGATATTTCATGAGCTCGATGTTGATGGCTTTTTCCATGACCTTTGAAATAATAGATAGCAGTGCGATAGGTCTGTAGTTGCTAGGTACGGCCTTTTTGCCTTTTTTAGGGACTGGCCGTACTCTTGCAATTTTCCAATTGGACGGAAATACCCCCAAATTGTAAGAGTGGTTGAACAACTTGCAAAGAACAGGTGTTAGTTCGGGGGCACATTTCTTGAGAACAGTCGGCGGGATTCCGTCAGATCCACAGGCTTTGTTGGTGTTGAGACCCAGCAAAATCTTTCTGATAGTACGTTGGCGAAAGGTGATCTCGGGCATGTGACTGTCAATAGGTGTTATGTTCGGGGGTTGTTTTCCCGATGAATCCAGAGTGGAATTTTCAGCAAATAGGTGCGCAAAGATATGGGCTTTTTTCTGGGCAGTCGTTGCTAGTGTTCCATCTTCTTTGGTTAGAGGAGGAAATGAGCTGGAAGTGAAGTTTCTTTGTAATGGTGAACCTCTACAATTAATAAGTATTTTATAATTTACGTATTAGTTGAATTTTATGTTATCCTATTTCAAAAATTTGCTGAAATGCGAAGTCGAAATACGGAAGAGTAACAAGGAGAAAGAGAGAGAGAGAGAGAGAGAGAGAGAGAGAGAGAGAGAGAGAGAGAGAAGGAAAAGACAGAGAATCAAACGCCCCCCAATGTCGAGAGTAGGATGCCGCGTATTAGTAGAGGGACAAAATAGACAAGGAACGCTGCATATGACGCTACGACGCCAGCAACTAGTATGAGATACGCACTCACCTTTGTCGAGACCGTTCGCCTCGCCCGATCACACTTTTCGTAACGCTCTCGTCACGCATTCACCAGCTCACTCCCCAAGTCAAGCGTGCGTGAAGAAGTTTAACTTCAATAAAAAACATGAAAAAACCTGTGAACATATGCAAAATACCAAAACTACTATTCATCGGGAGATTAAGCAATAAAATATTATGAAAGATTATTTGATATGATGATTTGAAACATACTTTGGAGGAAAATGAGTTAATCCCCATGTTTTTCCGTGTGCTCGTCTGGCTACCATTAGTGTCACCTCAGCTTTCATCTTCACTTTTGCCAGATGTTGGTTCCATTTTAATTTCTAGTCTAGGATCACCCCGAATTATTTCCCCAACAACTGGATGTTGGTCCCTTGGAGGGTAAGGGGTCCCAGGCCCTCTTGCTTCCTTCTTCGGGTAAAAGCTACTACGGTTGATTTAGAGGAGCTGATATTCAAACCCTCTTCATTCATCCATGTACTGACCAGATTTAGGGCCCTTTGCATTTACTTCCTAACTGTGGTATTGAATTTTCCTTGGACTATGATGACTATGTCGTCTGCGTACCAAAGTTTTTTTTTGTCCATTCCGTTCTAGTATGATCAGAAGGTTACAGAGCAATGGAAACAGTACATTCCCTTGCAGACAACCCCTGGTGACTTCAGCTGCCAGTGTTTCTACCACTAGAGAAAAGGAGATCATTCTTTTTCTTAGCATGTAGTTTGCAGCAGATCTCACTGATGCCTCTTTTACTCAATGCCCTTGGGATTGAATTTTGAGATGTATTGTTGAATGCTCCTTCGATATCTATAAATGCACCCAGCAAGACCTCTCTGTTTTCCATAGCATTTTTCACTTTCTCTACGAGTTGGTGTAATGCTGTTTCTGTGGATTAACCTGTTGTGTAGGCATATAGGTCCCTGCGCAGAGGTTGGTTCACCAACACTGTATCCCTTATATGTCTATCCGCAGACATAAGACTTATTGGCCTCAGTGCCTTCGCTCCGTCCTGTCCAGTTCTTGAAAGTTTGAGAATGAAGACTACTGTAATTGCTCTCCATGCTTCTGGTATATATCCCAGTGCAAGACTGGCCCTTGATACCATGCATATTTTGTGTGCTAGTAGGTCAATTCCTACCTGCAGCATAACAGGATGAATGCCGTCCGGTCTCGGCGATTTATACGGTTGGAACGAGTTGTTTACCCTCTTTGTTATTTCCACGTCTATCACCTCTTTGTGGAGCCTTGCTGCCTCGTGGGTGCCTCCGATTCCTCACAATACCTCCTCCACGATCCTCTTTCGGATCGCCTTAGTGCTTTATTGTACTCGGTGAGGGAGTTCTTATATTTCCTCCTGTCACCTGAGACTTTCGATTTGTTGAAGAGCTTCCTGACCACTTTCTTTTTTTTAGCAAGTTCTTTATCCCACCAGGACACGTTCCTGGTAGCTTTTTTGACTGTGGTATGATGAGTGCCTCGAAGCTGTGTTGATTTCATGAACTAGTTCTGACTTCATCTACCAGTTTGTATATAACGAGATCAGTATTGTTATCTTCAGTTCGAAATTGAATATCTATTTCAGGCAGTCTGCAATGAAAATGTACTCTTTGTGTACATTTCCCACCCAGTCAGTTTCAACATTCTACATTATTCGAATGTCAAGTGGAAGGTTCATTGCATTCGGTAATTGTCGAAGTTTTCCTTCTCGCAGGTAACCAGAAATTAGGTGGGCGGCGCTCCCCAAAATTTTGTCGAGTTTTACAAAAATTTTTTTTTTTCAGATTTCTAAACCACGGTAATTTCTTATGGAATGGCATCATACACTCGTCATTCACGGGTATGCTAGAGGTTGGATAATACCCTGTAACCCTTGGAAACGTTGAGGTCATAATGCCAGTGCTTGGAGTATATCCGGGTTAATTCCTGTGTATCTTGTTGGGTTGTTTCCACAATAGATTTTCTACCTTTCCAACCACTTCCCTGATTGTACAACTGTATCTGCTGCGATAAGATCATCCAGGCATATTTGGGTTGTTGCAAATGTGATCAGGTTGAAAGCTCCTTCAGCTAGGGTGTCTATACTTTCTCATTAAATCCTTTACTCGTGTGTGCCTTGACCCATATAATGATGATATTCCCATTTGATATCCTCAAATCATACACACTTGTTTTGACACTAATTACAAATATTGAGAGGAGCCGTGGGGTTGTGAATATTTTGTATGGAGGTACGTACTGCCAGAGAGTCTGAACAAATTACGATATCCTTGCAGCTTGTAGGGATATGAGCAAGAGCCATAAGTGTGGCATATGCTTCGGGAGAGTAGTTAGAAGATTCATTTGGTAGTTCATTTTGGGCTTTCATGTTAATTTTTGGGATGATATATGCACAACTCAAACTTGCCTCCATTTTAGATAAATCTGTGTTGATTGTGATACTGTTTTGATAATCCTCTATAATTGTTCTTTATTATGATTCTTTTGGTATTCCGATCGTCAAAGTACTCCGGAATAATGACCCGGTTATAACTGGATGGGTCAAAGAAATCATGTCCTGGGTATTGTGCGTACGCTTTTGAAATTTGCAGGTTTCACGAAATGCATGAATTTTTTAATGAACCAATACCTTCCAACCAGATCAATTATAGGTAGCTTACCTACTCCCTCCAATAGTGGTGAATGCTTACTGCATGCCTTGAATATAATTTTCCATGTCCTTTGCTGGGCCATTAAGATAATGGTTGATTGTAATATACGTTTAAATTACATTTGAATGATAATCATTCAGAAAATAGAACGGTTCCTCGAGTGCATGATTCATGGTCAAACTCTACCGCTTTTTCAATGTAGCATTTTGATTTCAAGGGTTCAGCGGAATTTTTCCAAAGGCAAGAAATGCTGAAGAACTCAGAGACGCATTACTCAATAAACTTGATATGATAACAGCACATTACCGGCCTGGTTTCGATCACCCAGAACTCCCAAAGAGATCAGCTACGATAAATGAAGGACTCGATGAATTCGACTGTGGATTCTTTGGTGAGTAAAAGCTTATATCTGGTAGAAGAGTGTATTGTGTTTTTGATTTTTTGTTCGAACGTAAATGAATAAAGATCGAAATTTGGAAAGGCTTACCTCAGAAGTGAAACAGTATATCTAACTGTTCTTGCTGGTTTTCTTGAACTATACGCGTTTTTCCACTGAAACACAGATATGACTCACCTTTTGGTGAATATTTCAGGATGTATTTTCTGACGGTGTTGGCCGATTTGAACACCCCATATGCACTTTTTGATATACGTTTATTCTTGTTTTTTTGTAAATAACAAGTATATATTTAATCTTTTTCTTCCTCACTGGTAATCATTTCGATTATTCCATTAAACACATGTCACTGAACAAACATAATATAGTTGTCATTTTCAAAGCTTACTTTGAAAATGTTAACTTCTATAGGATAGGTATTTACAGTACAATCTGTCATCACAGCCATACGCAACAGCTGAGAGGCTGCCACCTAAAAAAATATTGTACTACATAATTTTTCTGAAAGAGTGACACCACTCCTGGGCACCGGTGGCTGGTCAGGTTGACGAGAGTCTTATCGATATCTGAGCCAAGCAACATCGGGCGCGTTTAGTACTTGTATGGGGGTCCACCTGATAAGGAAGGTACGCGTTGAAATGCCCTAACAACTGTAGCATAGTAGCATATTCGCAGCCACAGGCGTCTTCGGAGGGGACGTTAAGATGGCGGTCTCAAGTTCATAGATGTTGAGCTTGTTGAAGAACTCCACCTCTGAAACAATAGAAAATTTGGCAAAATTTCGGATTGGGGGGGAGGTGTGCAGAAATATGCCGACGTTAAATGAAGCAATAAAAAAATAAATGACACCAATCGCACCTTTCCATCATTAACTTGCACGTTATTCGACTTTCTGCGCCTCAACTAGATAGTATAAATTCGGGAGAATTAGAAAGATATCGGTTTACAGTCGATTGTGAGTTTACTTTTCTCACGAAAGGCAGAAACAGAATCGTTTTCTGTGAGTACCAAGTTTAGAGGAAGGCTGAACAGAAGAGAAAAAAAACACAGGTTATTTTTGGTGGGTTGAATTTTGCGTTGGGAGTATAATAAAGTATTTTATGATATTTTGCAGTATCGCATATGTAAGGGATTGGTATCTTTTTTTTTGTTATACTTTATATTTTCTGCTCTTTGGGGAGTTAAGATCATATATATATATATATATATATATATATATACAGGGTGTAATCTACCTTCTTGCACACCCGTGAATGACGAGTGTATAATGCCATTTTATAACGAATTACAGTGATTAAATATTCGAAAAAAAAGTTTGAAAACATTGGAAAAATATGAAAAAAATTGTAAAATTAGTCAAAATTATGTGAAACACGAAACAGCGAAGTTTTGGTAGATTTTTTTTCATATTATCTTTTCTGGCTTATTAATGACTTTTCGTGAAACTATTAGTGGCTGTGCAAGAGGGTCGATTACACCCTGTATATACGGAACTGGGTTATTGGGGGGAGCAGCAATGAAGAAGTAAACTATTTGAGGTATATATATACATATATATATATATATAGGTATATATATATAGGTATATATATACATATATATATATATATATATATATATATATATATATATATATAGTTGTGAAGGTTAGACGACTGTCTAAGTTAAAGAAGAATCCTTTTTAAATTCGGGTATGCAGTCAACAGGGGTATGGAAAAAAAGTGTACTCTTTTTTCTATTCAAGCTTTCGAGTCATTTATTGTCTCTTCATCAGGAACTCTACAATGAATTAAATTGAACATCATAAGATTTGAAAAACCAAAAAGGTATATGTGTACTTACAAATGTGAGGTTAAAAATCCCTTTCACTTGCAGCAATTTATAAAATACCATGTCACAACAGACAACACTCTTGGTAAAGTCATATATAGTTAAAACTTTGATCAAAATTGATCAAGATTACTTAAACATAAGTGTATAAACATTTTAAAATTCCAAATGGGCTCTTATGGAGGACATGTTGGATTCAAGAGGCAGTGGTGACCAATGAAAAATGAATGATTATTGAAGTATATGAAGTTGACACATGACAAGTATGAAAAATAGATCTAAGACCTGTTGCCAACATACAATGCGGTGAAAAATAATATCACCAAACAAATACAGGGTACCAACTTATAGTCCGGTCAATTTAGACATTCGAAGTTACATAAAGTCCCAACAAGCTGAATTTCTGTGAAGTTGTTCAAAACATAATTACAAACAATGTCTAGAAGTTCCCCATCATTCCCCTGTAAGGAAAAAATTTAATTCAAGGTCAAAGGTCAAAAAAATGAGTTTTTCGCGATTTTCAGCAAAACGGTGAGTTTTATCATGAAAGTACTTTCGACAAAAATTGTAGATCATAAAATTATCTATAAAAAAAGTTTCAATACTTTTTTTCTTACGAGCCACCGTTTCTGAGATATAACGATTCTAAAAGTTATAAAAGTTGTTATCGTTATAATATGCACACGTTTCCACGCCACCTATGAGGTAGTGTACTTAGCGCGTTTTTGTTAACGTGGTTTCCCCAGTAGGCCTACTCCACGGGTCAGTTGTGATCCTGTTCAATGTAAAACTATTGCAAAATAACGGAAATTTTCAAAGATTGGGAAAGATAAAAGCGATGTAAATGAAAAAAAAGTGTTGAAGTTTATTCGTCTTATTCGTAAGTTTCAAATTCTTGTTCTTCTTCTTGATCTTCCTCTTGTTCTTCTTCTCCTGCTTCTTCTTCATCTTCATTTTGGATGCAAGTAAAGTTTGAACTGGCTCTAATATATTGTTGACCAACTTCCAACCCCAGTCTGTAGGGTCTAGCTGATAACCAAGCCACACTTGAACTTGGTAATATACTCGAAGAAGATGTTGGTGAGCAGCAACTGAGGTTGGAGGAAGACAAGCTAATTGAACTTGTTTTTTATTTTTAGTATTTTTAACGAAACATGCATATCGATGTTTATCTAAACAGGTAGTTTTTTTAGGAGCTCCGTACATAGAAAGAAGAAAGCGGATGCCGTTGGTAATAACTTCTTGTTGAGTTGAATAACTTTTTTTAAAAACTTCAGCACATTGAATTAAATCTTGTTTTTCAAAATATCATGATGATTATCCACTAAGCATATGAATGTTGATGCTCCCGATTTCTCAGTGATAATAAGTTTATCACCATACTTTACTTTTAGTCGTAGCTTAATCGTTCTGTTATCTAGAGTCGTAGTTTTGCAAACCTTTTGTAATTCGTTCAAAGTGAACTGACAGTCATCGCTATTTTCAATGTAAGTAAATATTTCCTCCATTGCCAAATTCGTTGCTTCGTCTTTAGGACGACCCATTTTAGCTCCAGTGGAAGGTTTTAAAAAATTAGCATAGCAATCTCGATGATACTTAGCTTCAGCAGCAACTAAATCATATTCAAATTCGACTCGAGCAAGAACAGCTTTTGCTAAAGCATCGTCACGAGCCGAGCTGTTTCCAAATTGAATCTTTAAATTGAAGTGTACTTACTTGGCTGATTCGACGCCGAAAATCTGAGGATTTTCTTTTTTCACTTTCTTCATTTAATTTCTCGCCACAAAATAAGCACAGTTCTTTGAAACAAAAAGCTGATTCACTGATACGTGATCTAGTACGAGGAGGACTTGCTGTGGATGTACTGGCTTCTTGTTCTTCACGTTGTCTTTTATTAGCTGCAGCAATAGAAGACTTTCGAGTATAATTTTTACGGCAATTTTCATGTATTGTCACAGATTTCTGATTTTTGAGATATTCCGAAAAATCATCAGCTCTTTCGATACTTGCATTAATTAATGTCTTCATACCACGTTCAACAGTAACAACTTCACTTTCAGTTTAAAGTTTAGCACAAATAAAACAATATTCAGACATTTTCAATATAAAACTCAAAACAGCACAATATAGGTTAGAATAAACACGTGTTTTCACTACAGAGTGACGCTCAAGACTAACGGTATTTCATTTATTATAGCAGGTAAAGACCCTAGCCACGTACACAATGAAACAAGAGACAGATGTCTCGAAGTTACACTGGCTTAAAGATTAAGGGACTGGGTTTCTTTTTACCTGATATTCTTGTAGTTAAAACTTATGTATATTTTATATTGTAAGTATAAGTTACAATGACCGATAGAAAAATATTTAAACATTCAATATATATATATTATATAAAATTTTACAACTCTAGATGTATATATGTGGCGTACTCATGCATATTATGACGATAACAACTTTTATAACTTTTAGAATCGTTATATCTCAGAAACGGTGGCTCGTAAGAAAAAAAGTATGGAAACTTTTTTTATAGATAATTTTATGATCTACAATTTTTGTATGAAGTACTTTTATGATAAAACTTACCGTTTTGCAGAAAATCGCGAAAAACTCATTTTTTTGACCTTTGACCTTGAATTAAATTTTTTCCTTACAGGGGAATGATGGGGAACTTCTAGACATTGTTTGTAATTATGTTTTGAACAACTTCACAAAAATTCAGCTTGTTGGGACTTCATGTAACTTCACTCTCATTTTTTGGTCTAAATTGACCGGACTATTATGTTAATTGAAACGATTTAGGTAAGTCTCATAAGGAGACTGCCAGAAAAAATATGAGTTTATTAGAAAAAATGAAAAAATTTGACAAAGTGAAAACTTTTTCAATAAATGTATATATATATATATATATATATATAAATATATATATATATATATATATATATATATATATATATATATATATATTATATATATATATGTATATATATATATATATATATATATATATAAATATATATATATATGTATATATATATACGGGGAGAATGGTTCTTGAATGTTGTTGATATTTTTATTTCTTGGAGGTTCTTGGGATGAAGATTCAATAAGAGAAATAAGAGTTTTCAGATAGACGTTTCGCCTCTGGCCAGAGGCTTCATCAGTATTGGCTTTTTTTTGTATTCTTTATAAGTAGGTAATATTTTGTTTAACGACATTGCTGGAAGAAACAATCATTATTAAAAGGGAGACAATAGAAATACCGTTGAGGTGGTAATGTGAGTTTGTTTTGATAATAATTTTTCTGCTACGGTACGTACCTTGGCCTAACATCAGGGTTATCAAACCATTTTCTGGTTGTTTACACCTTTTAGCTTATTGCTTTATGTTTAGATATCATATCTGTATTCCGGTGAGAGTGGAACTTCAAATTCTAATAATTAGTTTTCGGTTTGTGTTGTGTATTTTGTTGTTTCGATGTGACAATTGACAGACTTATTAGGAATCTTTGATTTTAAGGCTGGCAACGTTGGTGTACCTGTTCGTCGTTCATTTGTCCGACACTTCGGAATGTTGGGGTTGACTGGGGTAAAGTTTAGTTCATTTCTGTTTCGGTTTCGGTAGAGGGGATAATTATTCTTGGGTTCTCGTAATTCAATTTGTTTATATTATGGAATGGTATATTCGACTCAAATTGTTGATGTCCGTTCTATTGTTGATGGCATGTTCGCTTTTTTTCATAAATATCATTTCCTTGATAGTTCTTTTGTCTTCGTTGGCTTCGTAGGCTAAACTTTTTGTATTGGTGAAGTCAGGGTTGTGGTTGTCTGTGATGATGTGTTTATTTGAGGCGGTGTTTGATTTCTTCATGTATTTATGGCCGTTTTAATTTACAAGGAATGCTATAAATGAAATTGGTTTTTCGGAATTTCTTTTTAGGGGGGTGTAAAGTTGTTTGAGAAGGTTGTTTGGTTTGTAACATGTTTTTATATTGTGTTTTTGGAGTATATTACTTATGTATTCCGAATGATTTGGTTTGTATGGTATTGTGGTGAATTATTCCGGTGGAGTTATATTTTGTTTATCTGAAGAGTTGTATAGTTTGTATGTGCGTTGTTTTATGATTTTGTTTATTAGGTTTATGGGGTAGTTGTTATTGATTGAGGTATTTTTGACTTTTTCTAATGTGTTGTGTCTAAAAGGAGGCCTAGTAAGTTGGAGGGCTCTATCCTTGGCCAATTTTACTCCTTTTTTGGGACATTGGATGGTTTGAGTTATAATTGAGGTATCTACCCAACCACGTTGGTTTGGTGTACCATACTGTCATTATACGGTTGTTATTTTTTATGAGTGACATGTCTAGAAAATTGATTTTATTCTGTATTTCTTTTTCTATTGTAAATTGTAACTTGGGGTGGTAGTTATTAAACGCATTGAGTAGTTCATTCATACGATTTTCAGGTACTGCCATTATTATATTAATGGGCCAAAATTGATTTATTTTATTTCTTTTTCTATTTAATACTCAATCGTTTAATTCACAATTACAATACAAAAAATACAGAATAAATTCTCTAGACATGTCACTCATAAAATATCAACCTATAATGACAGATATTACCCAAACAACATGTCGAGTAGATACCTTAATTAAACTCAAACCATCAATCAAAAAGTGTAAATTGGCTAACATGACCTCAACACCCTCCTTTGAGACGCAACACATATGAAAAGTCGAAATCCTAACAACTACCTAAACAATAAACAATATCTTAACAACGATATACAAACATCAACTCTTCAGATAAACAAAATAACTCCACCGAAATCACCATCAGACCAAATCTATCGGAAAACATAAGTAATCTCCAAAACACAAAAAACAAAACCTTAACAACTTACACCCTCAAAAGTAGACCTGATGAAAAATCAATCTCATTATAGCATTTTTGAAGATTGACGCAACATCGGATGACATCACGCTATTAAAATAGAATAAACGGCCATAATACTGAAGAAATCAAACACGCCTCAATAAACACATCATCACACAGCAACCTGACTTTACCAAACAAAATTTCAGCCTACGGAGCCAACAGCAAAGAACTATCGAAATTATATTTATAGAAAAGCAAACATGCCATCAATAAAACGGACAATTTGAGCCGAATATGCCATTCCTAATATAAACAAATTGAATAACAAACCAAGAATATTATCCTTCTACCGAAACCGAAACAGAAATGACAAACTTACAGTCACTAACATGATGTCGACAAATGAACGACGAACGCCACTTGCCAGCCTAAAATCAAGATTCCTAATAATCTGTCAGTGTCACATCAAACAACAATACACAACAACCGAAAACATATAAGAATTTGAAGTTCATCTCACCGAAATCAGTATGATATCTGAACATGAAGCAATAAGCAGAGGTAAACGGCCAGAAAATGGTTTAAACCTGATGTTATGCCAAGGTACGTACCGTAGCAAAAAAATTATAATCAAAACAAACTCACATTACCACCTCAACGGTATCTCTATTGTCCATCTTTTGAAAATGATTCTTTCTTTCAGCAATGTCGTTAAACAAAATATTACCTACTTATAATGAATTAAAAAAAAAGCCAATACTGATGAAGCCTCTGGCCAGAGGCGAAACGTCTATCTAAAAACTATCATTCCTCTTATTGAATCTACATCCCAAGTACCTCCGAAAAATAAAAAATAAAATATATATATATATATATATATGAAAATTTATGTATATTACAAGAAGAACGAGAGTTCTGTTCAATTTCCGCCTATAGCTCTTCCATGGTTTCCCAATCATCAGGACGGCTTGTGGTTCTATTTGAACCTGAAAAATACCTATCAGAGTGCCAATACCTACCGGCAAGGATTGAAATGTGAAATGCACACAATTATAGATGCGACATCTATAACTTGCGGAGTGAAACTCAGCATAGTGCTGTGCGGAGTTCGAAGGCAGAGATGTGGCAATGTGTTAAAAAATTCAAGGCCACAATCCCTCTGAATATATCAAGGAAATGAAAAAAATAATGATCTGAAAGCTCAAGATGATGCTATGATTGCCAAAGGATGTAACAGATACCTCACGGAAATTGGTGCTGAGTAAGCAAATAAAATTAAAAAACCAATTTAACATAGAAGAACTCGAGGCCAGCAAAATAATAATGGATTTGAAAATAAATAAGTCTCCTGATATGGATGGTATTGATGTAAAAACAATAAAAAAATGTTGTGCACATGTGGCAAGACCGATAACATTCATTGCAAAGTTATACAAACGGGTACCTTCCCGAAATCTTTTAAAATGTCTGCAATTAAACCCTCATTTGAATCTATGGATAGGACCGCAATATCCAACTACAGGCCTATATAACTACTTCCATCACTGAGTCTAGAAAAATTATTCTGAACTAGAATATTGGACTACCTCAAAAAATACCAACTGAACTCAAACCGATAATATGGATGTATGGAGGGGAGATCGACACAGAATGCAATTGCAGATTCAACAGCGAAATTATATACGGCTATGGACTCAAAAGAACCTGCAATTTGCATCTTTGTCGATCTCACAAAAGCCATCGACGCGCTCAGCCATTCAGACCTACTACAGACTCTGGCAAACAATGGATTCAGGGGCACTGTTTATGCACTATTGGGAAGTTAATCGAAAGTCAGAGAACAGAGTGTCAAAGTCAATGATACTATAAGTAATTCTATGAAAGTCCCTTACGGTGTCCCGCAAGGAACAGTTCTCGGTCCTATTCATTTTTTGATCTACTTGAACGATATATTTGGCTTAGCTGTCGAAGGACAATTGAGTAGCTTTGCGATACTGTCATCCTTTTCGAAGACGTTTCTTGGGCTAATCTGAAAGAAAAAATTTCAAGAGAATTTTTCGTGATATTCAATTTCTTCAACATCAAACTACTCACAATCAATCTCAAAAAACAGTTTTCCTTCCCTTCATAAGTTATAACTCTGAATACACATCGATTGACATCCCATATAATGACAACAGACTAATAATCTCATCAAGTTCAACCGTCAGGTTTTAAGGAATCCATTTTGATCCTTACCTGAAATGGAAAGCTGAAAATTATGTACTTTGCTTTGATACATACTCACTTGATGTATGGGATGATAGCTTGGGGAGATGTTACCTACTTCTATCTGAAACATGCAAAAATGGATCTTGAAAATAATACTGGGAAAAAATTATAGGTACCCCAGCGATGAATTGTACAGAGATGCTGAAGTTCTCGATCTTTGTACTAACTCTGTCTTTGTATCAGCGAAACATTTTTGCAGGGTTTGTAATGACAGATCAAAGATATGAAAACAGGTATTGGAACAAGTCTACTTTTTTTTTTTTTTTTTTTTTATATATGTTCTGGTTCCCACGAAAAGGGATATCCTGTAATTTCAGAGAACATCGTGGGAACCAAGGGAAATAAGGTAGGAGTTGGTGTTCTTCTTAAATTTCTGGAGGTTGTATGCCTCGGGGAACCCCCTAGGCAATGAGTTCCAAAGCCTCGCAGTTCGTTGGATGAATGCGTCTTTGGAAAGTGATGTTCTGCAGGTCTCCAAAGTGACCACGAAGGGGTGTGAAGACTGAACTTGACGTGTTAATCTCGAAGAGACTGCCAAAGGAGGAACGATTGTTGATATTTCAGAAGAGCATCGCCCATGAAAATATCTATAAAATAGAGACAAATCGCCAACTTTTCTACGGTGTTCCAGACAAGTGAGCGAGTTTGTAAGCGAGGCATCACCGACGAGACGAATTGCCCTTTTTTGGACAGAATCCAATAGCTTCAGGATATGTTTAGGTGCCGCACTCCAAATATGGGAACAGTATTCCAGGACAGGTCGGATCTGTGCCTTATAGATCATAAGCAGCTGACTGGAGGTGAAATAGCTCTTGGCACGAAACAAAACCAAGTTTTTGGGATGCACTTTGGCAATGGACCTCACGTGATTTTCCCAGGAAAGGTTATTGCTGATAGTAATACCAAGCATCGATATGGATGACTTCAGTGGTATGGTTACTCCTGACAAAGTTATGTTAGGCACAGTGAGATCGGCTTTTCTAGAGAAAAGACATGCTTGTGTTTTGTTTGCATTGAATTCTACCAAGTTATTGGATCCCCATTCGAGAATTGTTGCTAAGTCCATATTTATATTGTTAACATTTCTTCCTCGTTCATTTCTGGTTTCACGAGCTGATATAGGGGCCCTGGAAGAGAAAGCGGTATGGAGGGTACTATCATCGGCAAAGCTGTGTACGGGACATGAAGTTGCTTTCAACACGTCGTTGATGTGAAGTAAAAATAGTGTTGGTGCTAGAATGGATCCTTGCGGAACACCAGCATTTATGAGTAGAGTGTCAGATGAAACTCCATCGACCACTACATGGAGAACCTGTTTGAGAGAAACTAGCAAGCAGAGAACACAGCTGAGGGGCAAGCCATAAGATGGAAGCTTGGCGAGGAGTCCCTGGTGCCAAACTCGATCGAACGCCTTGGAGATATCTAATGCCACAGCTAAAGTTTCTCCATACTTTTCAATAGATAGCTGCCATATATGTGAGACGTATGCGAGCAGGTCACCAGTTGATCTCTGATGGCGGAAGCCATATTGCCTATCATTGATAATTCCTGAGTCTTCCAGATATTTCATGAGCTCGATGTTGATGGCTTTTTCCATGACCTTCGAAATAATAGATAGCAGTGCGATAGGTCTGTAGTTGCTAGGTAGGGTCTTTTTGCCCTTTTTAGGGACTGGCTGTACTCTTGCAATTTTCCAATTGGACGGAAATACTCCCAAATTGTAAGAGTGGTTGAACAACTTGCAAAGAACAGGTGTTAGTTCGGGGGCACATTTCTTGAGAACAATCGGCGGGATTCCGTCAGATCCACAGGCTTTGTTGATGTTGAGACCCAGCAAAATCTTTCTGATAGTACGTTGGCGAAAGGTGATCTCGGGCATGTGACTGTCAATAGGTGTAATGTTCGGGGGTTGTTTTCCCGAAGAATCCAGAGTGGAATTTCCAGCAAATAGGTGCGCAAAGATATTGGCTTTTTCCTGGGCAGTCGTTGCTAGTGTTCCATCTTCTTTGGTTAGGGAAGGAAAAGAGCTGGAAGTGAAGTTTCTTCCCACAGCTTTGGCGAAAGACCAAAATGAACGGGATCCGAATGCTGAAAACAATAGGACAAAGAAGCTTGCTAAAAAAATATACAGTGTTATTCTAAGTTCTCTAAAACAACTCTACTCTCTCACTGGAACAAATCCCTTGGAGAAATTCAAAAACTCATAGATCTGAAAAACAATTGAACAGTACACCAATATTTTCCTAAACATTGATAATCATCAACTGTATAATATGTTTTGACTGATGTATTTATGTGAATTCGAGTAAATTTTAGTACCCAGCTTCATAAATATAATACTATCAATTTAAAAATATTTCAGGTTTTACTGAGCATCTTTCACAGAAAGCTTCTATAGAAGTGCGATTGCTATTGGAGAAGAGCATCGAAGCCATCATGGATGCTGGACTGAACCCGAAAGATATTCACAATACGAAAACTAACGTTTATATAGCACTTTGTTTGAGTGATCACGAGTGTAAGATGATAAACTCAATTCGAAGTTCTCCAAAAGGCTGCATACGGTGAGTATTGTTTCAAAAATCATACGAGTTTTTGTCTAGCAAATGGGCCGGAAAAAAGGATTTTGAAATGAAATTCATAGTATTCATCTCACAAGCCGATCTACCTCCATTGATTTTTCATTTCAAATTGTATTTCGATACCTCAAATTCCGGTCTTCTACATTCCAGATTGTCTTCTTCATGAATTCACAATAGATACCTATAATATTTCAAAGCAGCAAAATTTCAGAAAATTAATTGCAATTTGACAGAATTGACAACTCCGTTTTAGTTACTACTAGAGTCCAATCACTGTATGGGTTTCATCTTGATTTATTTGAATAATAATAATAAAATAATTCATTTGCCACATAGAGAAAGAAATTGAGGTTACATGAAGTAAGTAGGAACTGTATATATACAGTGTGTATCTTAAATAATACCAATAACTCGTAGTGGTGATTTTTTGTCATATTTTGCAAAAAAAGTACGTTGGTATGTCCTAACTTGCTTCGTTTTCGGGTAACGGGGTATCAAAGTTTGATAAAAAAAATCGGTTTTCCATTAATTACTCAAAAGTCTGTTCGCCGAATTTGATCAAGCTTGATGTGTTTGTTAGCAGTATCAAGGAGCTTTTTTCCATTGAACCAGTTTTTGAATTTCAATACCAATGGCGTCGCAGAGGGTTATCTGGTTGATATTTATGGTAAAAATCATTGTACGCTACTGTTTTTCGTTAAGTTAAATGTTATTTAAAATAGCTGAACTTTGTCGAAGCAAAGTCAGTGGGGTAGAAATGGGGGTTACACATCATTAATGTTGGAAAATGTCTGTGATTTTTTTTTACAGATATTCGTCGCCCTTTAATCAAACCTTTGAAATGAAAATATGTTTGGCTATCAGATAGAAGGAGTATTCAAACTGCTAGTAATTTTTTTTTTCGGAGAACAGCATATGTATTAATGAGAAATAATCAAATCAGATGCTCAAAATGAGAACCTCGACTTGCAATACAATCATCAAGTCTTCTCCTCATCGACTGCCTCACACGTACAAAAATTCCCAGGGTGTTGCGTATATATTATGGAATTATTCACGAATCTATTCCTCAAGTCATTTACATCGACAATTGGTTTCGCATAAACAAGCGATTTGAGATATCCCCAAAAGAAATAATTCAGAGGGTTCGAATCTGGAGATCGTGGTGGCCACTGTTGAGTTCCCCCACGACCTATTCACTGGTGAGCAAAAGTATCATTGAAATATTCACGAGTGGTCACACTGAAATGAGCAGGTGCTCCTCGTGCATGAACCACATATTTCGTCTTACTAGCAGAGGTACATCCTGGCAATATTTCTCCTAGGAATTGTCTATACGTCACACCATTGAGTCGGGGAGGAAATGAATGCGGCCCTATTAGATGATCACTCAAAAGTCTCGCCCAGACGTTCACCGGAAACTCCTGCTGAAATCCACTCCCTGCAGTATTCCCAAGAATGATTGTTATGAAAGTACATAACGGCATCCCGTGAAACAGTTTCCTCGTGTGTGAATAAATTGGGATTGTTTGAAGGGACAAAAATACGACAGATACAACACGAATACAATATCCCCGATCCCAGCAGATTATAATATTCCTAGAGTTTTTTGGATTATTTGAAATATTGAATATTGGAGAAATTAGCGAAATGAGGTCGTTATCCAACGTTTCATAAAATTCACAGAAAACTTCGTTTTGGAATCGCTCATGTTGTCAACATTTGTTTTTTTTTGTTGCCTATTCAGTTAGTTAACCACAACACACATATTTCTTATCCCATCACTTACCTGTTACGGTACTACTATGGCGCTGGAGAGTCACGTTCTTCTTTTCGGAAAATTAATCCTTTGCTAATCAAAATTGATCTATTTTTCTTCCAGAAAATCAACTGAGGAAGTGGGGTATTTGTAACAATGGATACAGATGAGATTTTTGGAAAAAAGTGATTGAGCTTGGAGGAATAGTACGCTGTAATATAAATGAATTATTAATTTCCGAAAGTAAATACATTTCAAAAGAGTAGATTGTAGGGGGGGGTCGATATTGCTCTTCAGCCTCTCCGTACCTGGACCTATACAGTCTTTTTTACATTGTCCGCCTCCTTTTCAAGAATCCTTGCGAGGAGTATCAGTTTCCTGGGAGCTGAGTTCCTGATGTTTGAGGGCGTTAATGAAACCCCTTCGAAGAACATAAGCCATTTGCAAAACAGCGCTTGGGAGTTGCAAAGCAGGTGTTCTGCAGTTTCAGCGAAGTACTCGAACGGCACGGTTCACTGTCTGGTCCATTCGTTTTTTTGAGGTGATACCTCGGAGGACAATGTCCGGTGAGCAGTCTTGTTACCTGTTTCAAGTATTTCTTGTCCAGCTAGAGAAACTGTTGAGCTTTCTTTGGAGATAGGCCCTTTGCTGGTCTTTGCTCTGGAACCTCATTTCAGTGGGTTTTGATTTGATCAAGTTCTCAGAGCCGAAGTTCTTCCTTGTTGTGGACTTTGGAAAGACCACAAAAGGTTCCGGGCCAGAAAATTGAGTGGAATTTGCCAAGGAAGGGGTAATCCTTGGCAAAGCTGTCCACTTCCTCGTTGCCTTCGATTCCCTTGTGATCTGACACCCACATGATGACCTGATTGTTCGTAGCCAGTTGTCTCAGGGAGAGTCTGTAGTCCCAAGTCAGTCTAGACTCACAAGTGTGTGACTTCAGAGCTTTAAGTGCTGCTTTTTCAGAAGAGTTAAACAGAAATACATTCTCTATAATCTTGTGATCTTTAAAATACAAAAAAATATCACAATTCCCAAACTTGTTTCAGAACAGTCATCTGAAAAATAAGAAATAAAATCTTCATATAGTCAGTTTTGAAATATATTTTATTTTTTGCAGAATATGTAATCTGTATGAATACTCCTACTTTTGCCCAGTCTTTGTTCTCTAATAATTGTTAGTATTTCACTTATAATAAGGTACAGTAATTAAAGGGTCAACATCATCTGTGGATATCGTTGAGGATATTCAAATCTTCAGCATATGGAACGATGGTAATATTTTTATATTGATTTTGGCTTGACTGGATACTTCAAATCTCCAGCTTGTAGGGAAGAGACGTATCGTATTATTCAAGTTAACTCCTGTTTCCACTGTGGAAATCGAATATTGTTGTGTTAGGTCGAGTCGAATTACATTATCACAACACTGTTTCAAAGACGTACCAATATTTTCAGCGTGAGTTGGGGCAGCATTGAAATATTTTACACTGTCATATTTTTTTTTTTTTTCATTTTTTTCAAAACTTCTAGAATTCTGGAAAGATCTCTCGTCTTTCGAGAAGTACCTTTAATGAAATATTCCCTATGAATTTCAGAATATTGTTCACTAAACGCACTAATGAGGAGATCTGTTTTTGCCTCCAAACTGACTTTATCTGGCATCATTCCAGGACACACTTAATTTTTCAGCCAAAAATCAATACGCATACTAAGATTGTTGATGGAAGTATTCTGTTTTTGCATCAACTGTATTGTCTTCCATATAGTTTTTTCAATGCCTATATAATATTGATGGTAAGGAACTTCTATCTTTCAGAAGAGGTGATCTCACTGGTTTGTAGAGGAAATTATTATTTCTTATGTCATTTTCTCGTTTTCTCAGGATGAATATGAGGTTCTTCCTATCATTGGATTTTGGATCCGAGAACATAATTTTGGTTACTTCAGATTCATGCGAATCATTTCTCTGAATATGCCTAGCAAAATTGAGCACCTCTTCTTCACGAAAGTAACAGTAATCTGTTTTTTTTTTGTGATGGAACCTTATGATTATGAGGTAATCCAAAAATATATTTCCCTGTGAGTAGATAAATTCTCATGCAGATTAATATTACTGGAGGTGGAAGGACGACTGTCAATTTCGTCATTCAGTCTTTCAGTGCATCTGGGTGTGGAAGGTAGGTTTTCGTTTTGACCTCTCGATATTGGATTCGCGTGGCTTGTGAAAAGAGGGTAGTTTTTCATTTGGTTTGCTAGGGCTAGATGAAATATTCAAAGACTTATTATTGGTCGTGATTTGGAAGAATTCCAGAGCAGAGATCGAAAACAAATTCTTTTTTACCTGAAAATACATGATAACAAAATAATAGAGGGAAAACTATACTTCTTCTGGGATGAGTAGGATTCAAATGGATGCGGATGATACATGATAAATGAAAATATGAACCCAATAACTTGTCTCTCGCCCGGGGCTGAATGTTGGATCTGCATCGAAGTCGTCCAAATGAGAAAAATGCTAACCCAAAACATCCGTATGTGGCGCGAAAATATGGAGCGTCTGTCCAGTTCCTTTCTGGAGCACGCTCAGCCTTGAATATGAACACTTTGGAAAAGTCTATAGTCTACATAGAAAGTTAGAGTTACCTCACAATGTTGCAATCAGTCAACCAAACTATCGAAAAACAATTTGTGAATTTTCATACATATGTGAAGGTTCTGAATAACTCAATTTCGTGAAAATTAATAAAAACACTTGCAATTCTCAAAAACTCATGAAAGTGATTTCTTGAGACCAAATGGAAAAAATTTAGGTAATTGATCATTTTATTCATATATTATATGATTCATCTTGAATGTCTGTGAGAAACATATGGAAGTCAGGTAAAACTATTCCACAGATGTATACTTACTCGCAAAATAAACATAAAAGGACACCAGAACTTCACACGAGTTTGCACTCCACCTCACATGAAGACACAGACCAGTATGTATTTTTGAACATGGTTGCCATACTGAGGACGCATCATCATGCTACATGTGAAATGAGTATATTCAAAGTATATGAGCTTTCACGATTTAAAGCACGCCCCAAACAGAAATTGCCTGAATTAAATGTATTCTGCAACTTTCACTGACCTTATAATATTCATTATGTTTTTCTGGTGTGCATAACTCTCGCATTTGATTATGAATGTTTTCTGTTCTCATATGTTATGGGAGCTCTGGAAGCGGAGTTCGATTTGCGAAGATACAAGTTGATGGTTCGTTCAAAATAATAGAATTATTGTTGGAAAAGAATACTGCGTCTGGTATACGTAGTATCATTCAGGGCGCGGTACTGTATGGTCGGAAACCCACGAACAGACGTAATATTGTAGGCGGGATGAATATATACCTCTAAGTCCGTGCTATATAATTTCTGGTTATTCAAATAATTATTTCAGCTTTGTTTTCTCAAAGTGACGTTTATGTTCCAGGTCCACACGTACTGCAATTGGTATGAGTATTGCTTCTGTCCTGAAACTCAAAGGGAGGGTATATATCACAGATACAGCATGTAGTAGCTCCCTACATTCGATTGATCATGCCTACAGAGCCATACGAATGGGGGAATGTGATAACGCACTAGTCGTTACTGCAAGTATAACCTGCATTCCTTTTACTACGCTCCAATTTGCCTTGTAAGTGTATTACACTTTTTTTTTATCATACTCATTCCCAATTATATTAGCTTCAGTCCAACAAATCACTTCATCACACCAAAGATATGTAAGTTTTTGAATGGAATGAACCTGCGAAATAATCTTCTTCTGGTATTTCATTCATAAAAATTTGACCCTTGAAAGTGTCCAAAAGTTCTTTTTTCAATCATAATTTCCATTTACTTGGGACGGATTGATTTCTTCATTTCTTCAGAAACACACTGTATGGAACCTTCAATTTCTATTCGATACTTTCTCAGTGCAACTTTGCATTCAGGTTCAGAAATAGTTTACTTTCAGGATATTAAAAATTGTTTGACGTTTCACTTTATACATTTCATTTGTTTTTTGCATTGTGGCCAATTATTAAATTCTCGATAAATATTCTTAACTCGCCAAACTTCGTTGAGCAACCATGATTTTTCCGCGGAAACGGTTTATTTTGAACTCATCTTTCCAGAAAAGTTAAAAAAGGTCGATTTTCAATAATAATTTCCACTTACTTGAGAGAGCTTAATTTCTTCATTGTTCAACACACTGTATAAAACCTTTACTCAACATAATTTGAATTATCACAATTTGATGAATTGTTTTTGTTTTGAATACATAGAGTAATTTAAAGTGAGATAAATTGAATATCATTTGAAGAATCGATTTATCAGTTGAGAATCATAATTGTCCATTAAGAATTTGTAACTAAACCAAGTAGTTTATTTTTATATGCAGGAAGAACATTTTTCCCAACTTTGGAGGAGAATTTCATCTAATCCCCTAGGCAGGAGAATAATTTTTTTAAATGCAGTACGAACACTTTTCTTAACAAGACACGTAGGGTTATGTGAGAAATTTATACCAATTAATTTAGAAAAATTAAGTGAAATTTTTTTGACGTTATTCGATTAAATAGAATGTATGGTTTTTGGAGATTTCGAATTTTCCGTTCCTATAATTCAAACGTAGTAGGATTCAGTGAAAACTTTATACCGTGAATTACATTAAATAGAAACATTATAAATATTTTTTGACTTATTCACGATTAAATAGAAGGCTGTGTGTAATGGGATTTTTGGGGGAGATTTTTTCTGATTTTTCCCGTTCCCTAGTGAAATCAAATATATAATATCAGATAAACTATTATGTGAAATCAATTGATTTCATACAATTTTCTTAATATGTTTTAGGGAAACGTTAATATTCACTAAAAATGAAAGTGGATAGGTTCGTATTGCGGGAGATATTTATTGATTTTCCCCGTGCCCTAGTAAAATAAAATATATATTATACATTTTTATATAGAATCGATTGTTTTCATACAATTTTCTTACTGGGTTTCAGGGAAATGTCAATATTGATCAAAAATGAAAGTAGATGTTTGTATTGCGGAATATTTTTCCCCTTGCCCTAGTAAAATAAAATTTATGATATCAGATATATTATTATATAAAAATAATTGGATTTCATATAATTTTCTTACTAGGTTTCAGGAAAATGTCAATATTGACTACAAACAAAGGTGATATACAGCAAAAAATATATAACTATACCTATACATAAATCAATAGTAGCGGTAATGATTTGTTTTTCAAATAATTCAGGAAATCAGGATATTTTATTCTTTATTCTAAATAGAATGTTGTTGGCGTATGTTGCCGGTTAAAAAAATATTTTGTAAAGTTAGCCATGGATTTGACATTCACTACTCCTGTCAATCGATATTTTATTTGTGGCATTATAAGTTCCTCATAACATTGTACACAATCAGTAAGTAAAAAAGTGACGATAAAATGAACTTCAATCGTATGAATTGTGTTCCTCTTGCAAAGAATCACAGCACATTAAAATGTACCATAAAAATGTGAAATATCTAACATACCTAGTGGAAGAATCTGGATTGAATCCTGAGCAAAAAAACTTATTTAAAGGGATTGGCAACATGGCAAACTGGTGTCTCAGTATTATTTTAATTTTATGAAACACAGACATATTGTTAAAAAAAACACTGGTTCTGTGTTTCATTCACCACTTAGGAAAGAGGAGGTAGAAGTGGAATTTTTGAAGAATTTAAAATCAATTAATGATATTATAGAATGTACACCTTAATAAATTGTTGTAATATTTCCAACTTATAAATTAAGTAAATTGAAAATATTGTCAATATTATTCTTGTCTAATTATATGATAGCTGTAATGTGCCGGGAAATTTCCACTTATTGATTTCACGTCTATATGCTAATGTGGATGAAGAATTCTCAGAAAATTTGCTGGTTACCATAGTAACAATGTCGAAATAAAGCATCTGATTGGTTGAAAATGACTGGTATAAAATTTTCACCCAAATTTAATTAGATTTCCAAGAAATTTACAAACGTATTGGTTCCGCCATTCTGCTTTTGTAGATTTTGAGTTCATATTCGTAATCAGCGACCTCGCAAACCACCTAGTACAGACTTACACTCGAATTGAATTTTATTTTGAGGAAATTTTCAACCATACTAAATCTGCCATTTTGTTGTTTTTCAATTTCGAATTTTGATTCGTAATCAGCGACCCCAAAAGCCTCGAGTACAGACTTATACCAGAATTGAAAAAGTTTTCGAGTTAATGCCATATTCCGTCCCACTGTGCGCCGGGCGTCGCTCTGGAGGAATCAGCCGCTTTCCTCCCCAGGACTGATCACTGAAAGTCAATAATCTGTCATATTTTTCAATCAGCTCACAGACGGATTTTCAATATTATGAAAAATCAAGTAGTACGATTGATTTCCAGATTGGGCGTCTTGAGTGAAGAGGGTGTGTGCAAACCATTCGATGAACATGGTAATGGATATGTCAGATCAGAGGCGGCATCTGCGATCTTGTTACAGAAGGCGAAAAACTCTAAACGGATATATGCACAATTAATCCACAGCAAGTGCAATTCTGATGGATTCAAGGAGATTGGAATAACCTTTCCATCCAGACAAGATCAGGCAAATGTAATCGAAGAGGTACTCATAGAAAGTAACATCGATCCAGAACAAGTGACATTCATGGAGGCACATGCGACAGGTAAGCAAAACTGTGCGGTACTGCGGTGAATATACATTTCATTGCTACATCATTTCAAAAAATACTTGAATTTGTATTTGTAAAATTGCTAGAGCCCGTGTTTATCTACGGAGTTCAGATCTTAATCCGAAACCCTAACGATTTGGGGATGTGAGGCAGAAATAAGAGAGCATAAATTATCAAATTCACCAAAAGACAGGAGCTATTATGAAGAACTTCAGTCATCATCGGCCGAAATAGAGAGCGAGTCTCCATGCCTCTATTACAGAGTTACTCATGATAATATAAATGTTTACACGCTTTTTTCAGAACTCTAAATCATTTCATTTAATATATTATTGCATTTCCAAACTGGCAAAACAAGTCATTTATAATGAATAGGCACTTGCCTTACTTCGATTGACTCCATGACAATGAGCTATCCATAATATGATGCCTTAAAGATAAGTAATTAGGTTGTAATAGATGATCAAAGTTTCGCGCGCCAGCTACTCATTTCAAACTCAGATGCCCCGGAACGGTGTGACGTCATTCTTCACGACTGCGGGCAAATGAATACAAGGTACAAGTTATTCTGTCATTCGGTTACAGAGTGTAGAAGTATCGCGTGGGTGTGTAGTTGCAGTGAAATATCTCCATTCGGAATGCAAAATAAAAAATTATTTTATAAATATTGCAGTTTACCGATGTGCAAGATCAACACAGTTATATACCTACAGTGCTTCTCAAAAGTCCTCTCCCCCCCTCTTATTCTTGGAACGATTATACATAAACAAGTGAAATTTGGAAACTGAATATTAAATGTTGTAAACTTCCCTACTAGTGATGATAGATGACGTCACAAGGCCATCGTGACCAATAATTTCAAATGGAACCCTACGGCAAGCGACACCTCTTCTGAAAGGTATCGAAAAAACCTATTCAATGATACTAATTTTGTTTCTGTTTATGGCAGTTTTGTCAACTTGCTTTTGAAAAATGCAAAGCTGTGATGAATTAAACCAGTTAATACTAAAATTACAAATCCAAGCTCCGCCTCTGGATAGTTGTCAAATAAGCTGAGGTTTTTGTTAGTCTCTTTAATTCGACGTTTTTGTAATTGTCCAAGTTTTTGTACATTCAATAATTTGTGTATTGTTGATCGAACGTTTAACTGTTTCAGCAGCTTTTGGTACTCTTAATATTTTTGTACATTTTAATAATTTGTTGAACTGTTGTGAGCCGGACGTTTAAGTGCTTCAAGGAGCGAAATGGTACGTGCTTAAGGTGATGAAGTATCGGCGATCCTAATTCTTGGTGAAACTGGACAAAATATTCATGCAGCAGAACGCATTTTTAATAAGAGGTTTTCCGATCGCCCTGTTTCGAAGACTTTTTCAAGGGAGCTCCTTCGTAAGTTTGAAACAACGGGTAGTATTAATGATGCGAAACGATCTGGCAGACCACAAATTTCTGATGAGAAAAAAATTGATATACTGGCAGAAGTAATAGTTAATCCTACTTCTTCAACAACTCACGTTGCATCTACCTGTGAAGTCAGTCGAAGTACAGTACACAGGGTGTTGAAAAAAAACAAATTTCATCCATACAAGTTGAAAATGGTTCATCAACGACGACCCAGACCGAAGACTAGAATTTTGTGAAAACATAGAAACTAAAATTTACCAACAGCCAGACTATGTCAAAACAATTTGTTTTAGTGACGAAAGTACTTTCTATCTAAATGGAAATGTAAATACACAGAATGTGAGGTATTGGAGTGACGCAAATCCTCACCTGTTTCGTGAAACACATACCCAATTTCCCCAGAAGATTAATATTTGGGCAGGTATCCCGAAAAACTACATCGTTGGGCCTCTTTTTTCAAATACTAATTTAACTGGTGAGGTTTATCTGGAGCTGTTGCAAAACGCAATAGAACCGTCATTCCTCGAAATTTTGGAAGATAATCCAGATTAATTCGGCAATTTGGAAATAACATTCCAACAGGATGATGCTCCTCCACACTATTACGGTGCAGTAAGATGGTATTCGCATGAGGAGTATCGTGGTAGATGGATTGGACGACGAGGTTCAACGGAATGGTCAGCTCGATCACCGGACCTCACAATTTGGATTTTTTTCTGTAGGGGTATCTTGAATCGAAGGTTAACGCCACTGAACCTGACAATATTAACGTTTTAAAACAACGTATTGTTGCAGAATGTGAGGCTTTTTCGGCAGACACATTTGCAAAAGTACGAGAAGAGTTTAAAAATCGGATATTTCACTGTCAGGAAGTAAATGGAGGTCACTTCGAGCAATTTCTTCAAGTAGATACTGATTCTTAAATCTGTAATTAATATCATACTGAATGGAATTAAAATTTTAATGTTTACTAATGAGCCATTAAAACTGCCATAAACACAAACAAAATCAGTATCATTGAATAAGTTTTTTTGATACCTTTCAAATGAGGTGTCGCTTGCCGTATTGGTCACAATGGCCCTGTGACGTCATCTGTAACGATTTCGTCATCTATAATCACTAGTAGGGAAGTTTACAACCTTTAATATTCAGTTTCCAAATTGCACTTGTTTATGTATAATCGTTCCAAAAATGAGAGGGGGGAGGGGACTTTTGAGAAGCACTGTATACAATAATGAAATACTTTTTAGAGATTCATTATTATTTATTGCTGATAAGGCTAAGCGCTCGACTGAGCACTAGCAGAGACGTACTCGATGAACTGAAATTTTCAGACAAGATGATATGTTTAATTGACGGCGTGGCCTCAATATTTTAGGAAAACTAGTTTATAACATATTCCGAACCTGATATAAACACGTAAAAAATTATTCAAATTAGTCATAACTATGAAATTCCAATTCGCGCATTGAAATGTAATAAAGGAGATAATTTACGTATTTTCAAATCCGTACCTGGAATCCTCAGCCCATTTTTATGCAATTTCTATTGATTAACATATTTCAGATGGATAGAGCATGTTTCATTATCCGCGCCCACAAATTTTCGATATGATCTATCGTTCGTTCTCCAGATATTCCATCCACCGTGAAATGCGCTGTTATTTTGTCACACACCTCAGAACATTCCGGAGAAGTCCGTGAACCTCTGAGAACGGTCAAGGCCTCCTTCTACTTATTAACATCAGAAATTCCTTTACATGGTCTGGCCTGTGCAAGCCTAGGGACGTACTGTACTTGTTTTCGTAATAATATAATATGATCTCGTTTGGTGTTATATATTCATTGAAAAATAATATTTTAAATCATCATCATGTTATGATCAATCCTTTAAACAAAAGAAATCAAACTTGCCACTGGGTATTATCCACCATCAACGTCACTGATAGATAAGACAAATAGTTTTATTTTACTACCGAAAACGAATCCCTAATTCTAACACCCGTCCAAAGTCAATAACACAAACAAGGCCATTAAAAACAATCCCGATAACCGACAGGCACACCAGCCCACATCATTAAGGGCCGTATCTAACTCATAAATCACAGGGAATCGCCGCCGAGAAGTTCATAAACACACTTGTTGGTCATTATTCCGAAGATTAACCGACAGCTACCGTAAATACCTGTCATGCAGTAAAATATTATCCAATTATAACATAAGATAAGCGAGAACGGGTTAGAAAAACAAGACCCTTATCAGTTTTACGATGTCACCTCGTCAATTACTAAAACACACTAAGTCCCGCCCCAGTTTCCGATCGAAGATATTATAAAAGGCAACGGGAGCCGAAAGAGTTAAGTTAGTTCAGAACAGTAGTCCGTGGAGTAATCACATATATCATACTGGAAGAAATATAGTATGCATTCATATTAGTACCAGTGAAAAATGTCCCGAGAAATAAAATCTT